>JXSR01S027163.1:40965-80114 GCA_000969725.1 Ophiothrix spiculata | reverse complement strand
CTTTGCCTCAACAGGTGTATATTTACAGGTAAAAACATGTCGTGTACATGTGATGGATTTATAGCTGATATCCGTTTACATGTCATTTGTTTGTTTAGATGTCCATCTTGACAGATATACCTACCTGAGAGGAAATGGCATGATGTGATGAGATGGCAGTGGTGTTCACCCATTTTATCAACACAAAAATTGACAATTTCCTGCAGAAATATGTCTAGATTTGGATCAATTAAGAATTTTTTCTCTGGCAAATTTAATAGACTCCTTAGCTGAGATTGGGGACATTTACCTCTGTTTGTTTTTTCATCTCAAAATTATTCTTTTGGCTACTTTGATGTCACAGTATAATATCTTGACCTCTGATTGGTCAATGAGGATGTTTTATGTACTCCTCGTTGTGAAACATGACCGGGTTTGCTATTGGACAAGCTTAGAACTATCACAGCTGCATGACTTTAGACAATTTTAAATTTGTCCGAAGAGGAACCTGTTAAAACTTAAAGATTTATGATGTTTTACCTTCACGAAAGTGTATATTTGTATGCAGTATCATGAAGTGATCAACCCTTCTTCAAAGGCATCAAACATACTGACACTGTTTAACAAATTTTAGTACTTTCAGATGAAAGTATACTTTAACTCGGAAAAAGAAAAAAAAAAAAAGTTATAATCTTAAACTATATTAGGGAGCAATTGTATTTTTATAGCGGACTTTTTGTGTAGAGAAGCAAGATTGTGACAGTGCATCAGTCTTTTACACTCAAAACATTTTTTTGTTTCCCTAACCCTAATATCTCTATCCCTGCTTCTCATTCTTATCGCTCAAAAGTGTGTTTTATAGGAACCAAACAATCGGTACCCTTAATATACCTCACATCTTTTAATGATATTTCACTCAGCTGTTAGGCCGTATTATATTGCATGCTTTGGGCAGAAACCGATAAGAATAGCACTAGCTTTTACCAATTACTTCCTTTTATGGTGTGCTCTGTAATTATCCGTTGAAATCAATCGGACCTACTAGTTTTATATAGATTTTATTCTAAGGGTGGATTTGATGTGGATTAGCTCTTCCCCATCGCCACTTTCTTTGAACTCTGACGTAATATCCTGAAGTTTTAAATGAACATTCATAAGAATTTGAAGCTTATTCATTTAAGATATTGGCCAAAATATGAAAATATCTTTGGTTTAAATTGACTGAATATGCACCATTAAGTGACCATTGACATTCTAGGTATAGTTTACTATGGTGGGGTGGGAGACTCAGGGGGCGTATTCATAAAGCACACTTAAGTGCAAATATTTTAAGAGTTTCCATTAAATCTGCTGATTTTTAAGACAAATTCTTAAGAGATGCACTTAAATGAACATGTATTTAAGGTAATCCCTTAACTCTTATAGTTTTAAGGGCAACTTTTAAGGGGACCTTGGAGCACCCTTAAAAGTTGCTCTCAAGTCATGTGGGTATTCTATAGCATATATTTTATTTAATTTGCTTTTTAATAGAAGAAAACACTTCAAAACTTGGAAATAATTTTTACAAATTATAGTTAGCATTTTTGCACTTAAAATTACATTTAAAAAGAACAAAACTGAGACACTGCAATAAAGCAGAAATTGAGCTGTAACGTTAAGGGAATCACTTAAGTGTAAGTGTTACACTGAAGTTAAAGTGTTGCACTTACACTTAGTGTAAGGGAGTTTTATGAATACGACCCCTGAAGCCTTGAGACAGTGGTGTGCACAGGATTTCGGGAGTGTGGAGGGGAACAACTGAGCAGTAATGACCCCTGAATGAAACCATTGGAAAGGTGTTTTAACTGTGTGAAAGCAAACGTAAACTAAAATGTTTCAATATTGCTTTTGAAAACAGGCAAGCAAAAAAAAAAGACTCAAAATGCTATGTTATAAAGTTTTGGTTCATTATAGCATGGCTATACCTTGTAATTTAAGATTTTTTTCATCGATAGTTACAATTTTTGCAATTTTATTAAAACTGATTTGACTGCATGTTGTTCAAATGAATTAACAATAATTGCTCTTCTCTTATCTCCAATAGGAATTTCAAACTCAAAATATTCGTTTGAAAACCAAGAAGTTTTTTACCATCCTTAATGGGACATTAAGGATATTCATCATATTTCTGACCTCTATGATGGGAACAATTTGGTTGAGACATTTGAAGATTTTGTCTTTGAGTTTGATATTCCAATTGGAGATAATTAGATAAAATACAACTCTTTATTGTTTTTCAAGGGATCAAATTCCACTTAGTCTACACTTAACTTAATCCTGGTTTGTCATGAATCAGAACAAAGATCCATCACAACGGAGAGCTCTTGTTAATTCTTTAATGTTTGGGTATGATTCTAATGATTAAAATAGTATGCATTTAATGTCATCTATAGTTATTTTTACTTTATTAAAGTAGGTCGTATGTAACAGGTCAGTCATATTATGTGACTGATTTATTGAGCACTGATGTAATATTTCTATTATAGGCACTAGCTCTATGTGTCCTGCTGCGGCAAAAGGTTGCGCTTATCCGCTCCCACATGTTGCATATTAGTGTATAATAAGTATACATCATGTATGCCAGAATGAGCAACATGTGGAAGCCGACAACTGTTTCCTTTCCACACGGCTGACCACATGTAAGCCTTTTCTAGTATTGTTGAAGTCTCTTATGAAAATAAATACAGAATGTTGAAAGAAAATGGTTTCCGTTTTTTACATCAGAGAGGAAATGCTAAATGAGCAGAAAATCTTTATGGAATAATATTAGCTCATTGGAAGGCAGAAATGCATACAATAATCTTGTTAGCCATGCACAGTTTGGTGTTGACTGTGATCTTTCTTTTTTTCTACAAACTGAAGAAACTGAAACAACTTGATTGTGATATTACTGTCAAGCAATCACAAGCAGTATGTGGAGGATTGAAGGTTTTGTGTAGTTTGACATCTGCTTCAGTAGGCATAGAACCATTTTGCTCTTATAAATGATTTATCGCTATTCAGGTTTCGCTTCAGAAATGAGTCCATTACATGGGGAAAACATGTTTTCAGTTTAAGTCCCTTTCTATTAACTCTCACCTCCATGCCAAAAGTTAAGACCGTTTATCATTTTTTTTAAAAAGTATCACTGTATGTGGAATTTTGCAAAAGTAGACTCTTGTTTAGTGATTATGTTTCAAAAATGGGACTTCTGTTTAGGTATTTTTGTGTGAAAATCTCGCCCATTGGGTGGCACATCTCTATATCGTACATTATGTAAATTCCACCCGCCAAGCCCCTAGCCAGGGGTGTGGAGGGTGTAACACACACTTTCAAATTGACAAAATTTACCAAAAAGATCCACCTTTTTCTGCAAAGTGCCCCCAAACTGTTTGTGGCAAAGTGGGTAAGGAGTTTAGATCCAATTTTGGTCCACTTTTGCAGTTCTACACCCCATCCGCGTCTGATCCCAAGAAAATTTTGGCTACGGCCCGATGACACTCCCTGATTCAGATGCCCAATATACTTCTTCATTTGTCATGCCAGCTTTCACTAGATATATTGATGGAGGGAAATGTATACTTAACATGTCATTGGCACATTAAAGCAGGATTCATTTATCTTTCACTGTTTTGTTATGCACACCAAATTAGATTATTCAATCAAGCATCCCAGTCTGTGTCATTTCCACAACTTGTTCTCATTTTATTTCCCTTATGACACATTTGTTTACGTAACTTTTTCTTGGTCAAAGTGCTAATTATTGTTTTCATTCAAATGGTACTGTACTTGATATCTTTTATTTTCAAAATACAGAATTCTTGTTTGTTTAGTCAAAATGCTGATTCTTTAATTGAAATGTTTGACATATCTTTTATTTTCAAAATACATAATTTTTGAACCAATCTTGTGATATGACTTATTTTCATTGAGTTGGATTAAGAATGAAGACTTGAGTTTGCAAATTCTGCTGTATTATTTAGAAGGAAAGGTAAGTGTCTATCATTAGGTCTTGTCCAATGGCTCTTTCATTTCTTATTGGCAGTTGAAATACTGCATTTTTATGTACATCCAGCAATCTGCTATTCAAGTGGTTCAAATATTATTAGTTATATATTCATTTAAGAGTCAGTAATGGATAAGTGCAGCTATTCTCTGGGCATGTTTTCCTCAGCCAAAACTGAAGTTATAAATTTCTTGTGGAAATAAACATCTCTGTAATAGCTTTCCTAGGTTATTAGAAAACCGACTTTGTTAGGTTTTTCTTGCATTCACAGCAGCTAGGGTCCCTGTCTATAGATATAACAACAGCAGCTAGGGTCCCTGTCTATAGATATAACAACCCCTTTAACGAACATCCATATGGGCATTACATAAGAAAGTATAGGAGTTCGTCCTATGGTTATTTATGGAATGATCTCCTGAGATGAACATTCATAGCTGTAGGTTTATCCAGGTTACTGACAAGGACAACACTGTGAGATATTTATAAGAGCTCCTCTTGGGACTAGGTATTCACTTGGTCATGTACACTGCCGCTGGAAAGTGTTTCTGCACAAAACCTTAATTTAGCCATATCTCAAGCTAAAGAGCCAAAGCAGAATTGCACTCAATGCATTTGAAAATATAAAAATAGAGTTTAATACATTTCTGCCCATTTGTTTGAAAACCTGAAAACGTTCGATCAGGTTGCATGGTGATAATGAGGTTATGAAAAACTGATACTAAGTTGCATTCTAATGAGATTTGTATGTGGCCCATGAAATCAGCCATTTGTATGGTAATGGAAGATCAAATATCAGAAGAAACATTTATTTATATATATTGAATAAATAAGTTACCTATACAAGCATTAATTTTTGATGATTATATGTCATTTTATATTTTTTTTAAATGAGGTTTATTAAAGTTTTTAATTATGCGGAAATACTTTCTGGAGGGAGTGTATTTTCACTTAAGCTTTTGTTTTAATTCTTCAAAAAAAATGATGGTCAAAGGGATAAAGCTGTCGATCATTTCATCCTCACCTCTGCGTTTCAGCGCATCCGATGACGTGGACAATCATCTCAGTCATGGGACCTTTACTTACCTACTTCCATCAGACCAGCCATCAGTATATCCTGCAATGATTGAGTCATTGATTTCCCTCGCATCCTTTTACCTACCATTTATTATCCATGCCTGGTTACTTATCTTGGCTAATCCTTCATATCAATTTTCTCCAGGTCCCTGTACCAGATGATTGCATTCCTAAACAAGCCTGAATGTCTATAGAAGATCTTTGGGTTTGATGTCAGTGGACTGTCAGATGAAACCAAATTGATTGTAAGTGAACCTGAATTTGTACTGTTCCATTATTAAACTCAAGTGAAAACTGGGTGTATTTCACATTGATGCATATATAATGTGGAAATACTTTCTGCAGGGAGTGTATTTTCACTTAAGCTTTAATTTTAATTCTTCCAAAAAAAAAATTATGGACAATGGGGATAAAGCTGTCGATCATTTCATCCTCACCTCCAAGTTTTGGCGCATCCGATGACGTGGACAATCATCTCAGTCATGGGACCTTTACTTACCTACTTACATCAGATCAGCCATCAGTATATCCTGCAATGATTGAGTCATTGATTTCCCTCGCATCCTTTTACCTACCATTTATTATCCATGCCTGGTTTCTTATCTTGGCTAATCCTTTGTATCAATTTTCTCCAGGACCCTGTACTAGATGATAATTTGCATTCCTAAACAAGCCTGAATGTCTATAGAAGATCTTTGGGTTTGATGTCAGTGGAAGTGTCAGATGAAACCAAATTGATTGTAAGTGAACCATGATTTGTACTGTTCCAGTATTAAACTCAAGTGAAAACTGGGGTGTATTTCACAAAGGTGATTGTAAGGTCTATTCATGTGTACATTTGTTAGTCTAAAAATGATCATGGCTAGGAATGATTGTAAGATTCATTTCAAGTAATCGGTGCTACGAACGAAGATACAAACAATCGTAATAAATAGTGACTGTAAACGATCCCGTGTATATTTCACAAATGTTCATAACTCTTTGTGAAATACACTTTTTTTTTCTAACATTAAAGTTCTTTTTCATAAAAGAATATGACACAGAAAGGGAGTTAGACTCAGAACTAAGTTTCTTCTTTTAAAAAATAACACTTCGGGGAGAAATCTGTCATAAAAAATGTCATATTTTATATATTTATACAGAGTTTTTATTAGAATTTCATTTCTTTGTCTGCAAAAACTGGTAGGACAAAGATTGCTTAGTTTGAGGCCAACTTAGTCTTGGTATAAACCTTTTGTGCATATAGGCCAAAGTAAAATCTTTTTCAACAACTCACTGTATCTCTTTATACAGGAGCATACCATAGTTGATTCGTGATGAATCCACAGTTTATATTCAAGTTAACATGACGTTTACGGAAGTGCGTTTTTCGTAGTACACAAAAGTCGGCGCACTGATCATCGTGCGTCGGGCACATAAGTACCTGAAAAAGCCCGGTGCTTGGAAAAAATGATAAGGTCAAAGCAAAAAACATTCATAAATTAGCACTTTGCTGAGTCAGATAAGTTAAATATCTTTAAAAGATGAGTAGGCCTACCTGTTAAATTTAGAAACATTTAAAATTTAATTTATACGTTTTCATGAAGATTTTTGTTGTTGAAAGGTATTCAAACAGGCCACAGAGTTGTTCATCGTGATTAAAAACTCTGCATCCAATGCGTTGGCGTATTTTTATCATGCTCGGGTGGCTAAGCCAACCTCGCGCGATAAAAATACGCAAACGCATGGATGCATCGTTGTTGATTCACGATTAACAAGTCTGTGGCTTGTTTGAATACCTAAATGGCCTGTATAGAAATGATACAATTGGGTTACCCTCGTACTGTTAACATAAAAACTTTTTAGGGATATAACCCAAACTGGCGTAAGGGATTTTGTAATTTATAGACTCCCCTCAGTAGTAGGATCTACAATAGGTGGGTTTGTCCTCCATGTTTGAACCAAAACCTAGTAACCCATGACCTGAAGCTTTCAAGAATGCAAGAAGCAAGATCTCTAGATCAGTTGGTTTCTTCTGCACTGAAACTGAAAGAGACGTTTCAAGTAAAATGGCACTGTAAAGAATTTTACATATATTCATATCATGTAAATAAAGACTGAAAGAACATTGACTTCAAATATTGATTGACCACTACATTGTAATGCCGCGCTGCTTTCATACTTATTGTCGCTTTGCAGCTTTGTAGCTTTGCAGCTATGTCGCTTGCTTCATTTCACACTTTTGTAGCTTTGCAGTTTTGTCGCTTTGCTGCTTTGCCGCTTTATGTCGCTTCCAAAGTTGAATTCATTTCAACTCAAAAAATCTTGTCGTGCGACAAAATTTTCCCGATATCGATTATCTCAGCGACATGTAGCTTTGCCGCTATGACAACCGGAAGCAGCAAGTTTTTTCAAAAAATACACGTCTCGCAGCGACAAAGCTGCAAAACTTCACGAGTATGAAAGCAGCATAAGAGATATTTTAAGCTGAAATATGTAGCTGCAACATTTCTTTTCTTAAATGCTGTCTTCTGCCATAGAACGTTCAACAAATGCACACTTGCTATTTTAATAAAGATCCCATTTATTTCCAGTGAGATCAAGTTCATTCTACGGTCAAAATAATAATTTTGTTGTACATTTAAAAAAAAAAAGTCCAGGGACGTACTATTCATTGTGATTCATGTTAGGAAACTTAAAATAAAATGGAGACTCGTAAATGTCATTTTATGAAATATACATGTATTAACAAAATTTTATGTAACTGACCATGTATCACTTTGGTTGTGAATTTTGTGGTTTGCTTAGAAATCAGCTAGATCTATCTGTGGAAAACAGATGACTTACGTACATACAAAGATTATCACAATTAACACTTGATTTAATAAAAGCAAAGTTATTATCAAGTAAAATTAGCTTTTCATGGAGTGATTTTAAAGGACTTCCCTTGAATCATTATGGAATAGGAACTATTGGAAACATTGTTTCTGAGTAAGACAATATATAGGAGTTTGAATTAAAACAATTGATTTCAAATAGGCTAAATCAAAAAGAAGGTTGGGTTTCGAGATGGCATTATTAGCAGTATTCTTACTGATAATTATAACTAGTTTTAAGGGGTGATGCATTTCAAAAATGGTGGACTTTTTGAGAATAAAGGTGCACTGTATCAGAAGCAGAAATGTGTAATGCCTTTTGATTAAAATAGTGGACCAGTATTCCATTTGAAATTCAGGTAAATTGAAATTTTGGCGAACGTTTTATTTTCTGAAAATGGTTTAAAATCAGTAAAATCTGTAATGAAATATCATGGCTGGTCTCTTTAAAATGGCAAATGTGGGAATAGGATTATTTGATAAAGATCAAGGTTTTAATTGCTTTTGACTCATTAAACTTTGTTTGTAATTCCCGTAAAATATCAAGTTCATGCAATAAGCTTTTGTTAGGCATGTGTTCAACGTGGGTGTATTTTGATTACAGGGAACATGCATATATTTGTATATATATTTATGAATTGTGTGAAATGTCAGGTAGTCCAACCTTTCATTACTATCATTTTTGCCTTACATTTGCTTGTCGTCTTGCATCATTTAATATTGTGTCTTTGAGAATGAAAATTTCAGGAAAATTCATAGCTATAGAATGGCGATCAGCCAAAAAAAGGGGGTTTCCAACTTCCCTGTATCATCATTATGTGTGAGTGCCTTTCCACGAACAACACTGGTTATAAAGACAACCCAGTGAACAGGGAATCCAATCAAGTAAAAAGATGGTTACAAATAGGCTGGGAGGTCAAGAGAGGAGGTTTGCTGGCATAAAATGATAGAAATACTCTTTGAAAAATCGTATTTATTAAATCTAGACAACCAGAATAATATACTCACTGCTCAGTGAGTATATTATTCTGGTTGTCTAAATTTAATTCGTACTTACTTTTTGAAAAGGTTGATCCATGTAGGGTATAAAATGCCACTCTAGACAATTGGGAAAAGGAGCTTAAACTCAAAATCTAGTCATTTTGACAAATGGAAACTTTCATTATGAAAGTTAGTAATATCTACATTTGACAGATTTTTTTCAGAGCAAGAAATTGGTGATACCAAAAACGCTCTTGGCTTGCATGTTACACTTTTTATCAATAAGTTGTCAAAAAAGTTTACATATTCTATTTTACCCCTTTTTTATTTTCAGAAAATTGAAAGTAAAATTAACCGAATGTGGTTTAAGTGATATCCCTGCACTATGTGTGAAATACAAGGCAAGTAGAGGGCATATCCTGGTTGATGCTATATAATCCCATGCTTCAAGGGGACCTCTCCTTGATAATTGATTAGCCTGATTTGCTTAATCATTCTCTAGCCACTGGCTTGAGAGATTTCTAGATTTGTTTGCAAGTTACCATATTAGAAATAGCTAAAGCCTATCATTTGCAAGCCATATTGATGTCGTTCCTTGATGGAGAAAGCTGGATGGATGGACTGACTGTATTTAAGGGTTCGTTCAGAGTCCAGCAATTTCATTGGAAGATATTGCAATACTTTATACATGCTACTACTAGTGTGCTTTTAAAATCTAAAACCTGCACAGTAAATATGGAGCGATGTCTCGGTAATTAAATTGTTGGACCATGATTGCACTATAAGGAGTTGAACAATTATCCATGTACACTGGCTGCTTGGATTTTTTTCTAAGTGATTCTGTTGTCATCATTATTTCATTTTTTATGATGGTGTGTGTTACAAATTAATTGAAAAATAAACCTGTAAAAATACTCATATTTGAGCAACTTGGTGTATGTTTCAAAGTATGTACAGAAGCATCTATCCAGAAATGATGTCTTTATAGACTTCTGAAACTCTAGGGGATGCAGAAAACTAATTTCCCTTTGATCTTTCTTCTCACTTCCTATCTCCTACCTGAATTTGAGGTTAATTTGACTTTGGTTGCTGTCATACGTGTCAGTAATAGACACGGACCAAAACTAGTGCTAGACCCTACAGGGTGAGTCAGAATAAAGTGTAATCTAATCAGTGATTTTATATAACCAGTTCCTTTTATTCTTTTGCAAAATTGTTCCTATGTGAGATGTCAAATTTCATTAGCTTTCATAGAAAATTTGTTGTGTTAAAATCGGACAAAGCATTCTGAAGTTATAGCCATTTGAGTGGGGTACCCAATTTTAAAGGCGAACAGACTACGCTAATTAGTTTACGTACGTACTGGTAACAAAAGCTGTTGTCTCTTTTAATTGTTATAATAGAAGCGCCTATAAAATAACAAGAAAACAATAGGCTGTTGAAAGTGGACTGTGAAATATCGGGTACCGGGATAGTGAGTTGACTCTTAAAGGTAATGACGTTCAGGTCTCTCAAAAAAGCTCTTCTAATTCGGTTGTTGTTTTGTTGAATCATCCGGATCAGGATCTTCCAGCCTCGGAGACTTCCTAGTTTCTGTTGCTAAGAGTTGCTAGGTATTACATACCTGCCAACTAGTAAGATTTAATCTTATTTAGTAAGATTTTTGAGGCTTATGACAGCAGAAAATCTTACTAAATCAGATTTCTGGATCTATGAAATTATATATCTTCTTGTACTTTTGTGTGTAAAATCTACTTTTTAGTGAAATAATCTACTTTTTGGGTTGCAAAGTCTACTTTTACACATTTACAGGTTGGCAGGTATGGTATTACGCTTATAAGCAATGTTTTAAATAACTTGAAGTGATGGGACCTGGTTGGCATCTGTAAACTACAGACAAAACAGAAGGTGATCTTCAACCGGACTATGTGCAACAAATTCCAGTGCCGGTTGCTACATTGTTGCTCCATGATTTAACTCCTGACATTGGTTGTCAAGATTGTGTATTGATATCTGAAATGACCGTCAGTACTTTGATCTGTAATCATTTAATGTTCTTCAGTATCACTGCACAATGTGTGTCCGTTTAAAATTTTGAATGCAGCGTCAAGTTCATCAATGTACAATCAATAAGTTATTGCCCTCTGCTGCACAGTAAAGAGTTCGTGTTGAAGCAAATTTGTTCGACATCAAAATTGGGTACCTTCACTTAAACGGCTGTAACTTTTGAATGCATTAATCAATTTCAACAAACTAAAATACTCATGAAAGCTGATTAAATTTCCTATTTATCAAGCATAATTAAAATTGGAATACATGAACAGATTTTCTGTAAAAAAATTCATCCGTTGATTACACTTTAATTTGACTCACCCTGTAGCATTAACTTTCTACTTAGGAAGGTAGAAAAACTGTGCAGTTAAATCTGGATTCAGGTCAACAGGAATCTTGTGTTCTGTTTGACATTACAATTCTAATATTGTGAACATTGAAAGAACATTTCTGGAAACGCATCATCATATGATTCTCTGTAGTTCTTCTCTGCGGGCATGTCTTTCACTGAAATATGTGATTGATTTATTGCCAGGAAGAATGAAACCTAAATTTATCAAATTTGTGTCTTGTAGGCCTACTTTTGTGTCAAATATAAACGTTGTTCATAAATTAGCCTTATTTATTGGATTAGTTTTTATGTGAGGAATGTGTCTTCCTTCACTGGCTGTCTTATAACCTATTTTTGATCGGATAGTGTTTTATTAGGCAAAGTAAAAAAATATATATATATTCTGTTTAGTATCCTTGCCCGCTTCATGCTTTTGTTTTTTAAAGATTTTTTGTGTGTATTCCACTGCAGCATATAGCTTTTAAAAAAATTGTATTTCAGAATTTCAGATCATGTAAATGGCCTTGCTGTTGACCAGGTCTGACTTTATAATCAATTCTCTATGAGCATGATGAGAGACTCTTAATCATTAGATATTGAGAAGTCTTCTCTTGGTTCGAATCCCCATGAGCAAAATGAGTATTATCCTTGAGCAAGATATGGACACTTGGGTCTTCCTTTCCACCCAGGTATGTGGGTGGTACTGGTCATTGTCCATGCTTGGAAGGTAACAGGCTCACATTGAAGGAGGTGTATCTCCTCCCTGCAAAATTTACATTAGCGGAGACTGAACCAATTGCTTTGAAAGAGGAGTGGCCACTTCAACCTGTGTAAATACTGCCACCCTTTTTAACTTTTCGCCTTTCAACCTGAAACCCTTCCATATTAAAACTTGTCTTTTTAGTAGGCTTGCCATTTATACATGGTATGCAGTGCCCAAAGAAAGGGCATTCACACAGGGGACCAATGGCTTAAAAGTGACTTCCAAACCATGGAGCAATTTCTGTGTTATGAGTCTCCTGAACTATTACCACCTAATATGAAATACATGATTTCGGTCTAATTACAGCTTGTTTCACATGCAAAATAAAAAAGGTCTCTTTACTATTTTCTTGGGGAAAAAGGACACAATAAACCTATTTTTGTTTTACTTAGCCTTGTAGCGAACCCCATTTTTTAATATGAGAATGTCTACATCACATTGTACACTCACCCATCATGTGAAATGACTTCATTTCTTCTTTTCTTTAGACAAGCCCTCCACATTTCCGGACTTTCTTGACTCAACAGGAATACGATTTATTATGGTTATCACCTCAGATACATTTTAGTCACTAGAATAGTTTGTTCTTTTATTTTAACCTCATGTTTGCTCAAGTGCTTATGTTTTTAGGTGTAGATGAGTTCTTGACTTCTTTATAAATATGCATCAACCCTTTCAATAGTCTTATTTTCAACGATCTGCAATAGCGCTGTGCAACTATAAAGATAAAGCGCGTGGCCAAGTTTTTTGGTTAATGAACATCTGTAGTTGTCAAATGTAATGATTGTTTTTAGACACTTTTTAACTTGAAACATCACATGAGCTCAATCTATGCAAATCAAATGTCAGAACTGTTTGTTTGTTTACCTCGGTTGGTCTGTGACGGACACATACCATTAGATCCATGATGAACTCATGGTCTCTTCCAAGCTCATAAAAAAGTACCAACCTGGATAGCCAGAAATGGCTAATCTATACATGCTGGCCAATGCATCTTTGAAAAGATGCCGAAAATAGAAAAGATAGCAAGAAAAGAGAAAGATGGCCACTCCCAACACAATAATTTACTCTTAGCACGTACTTCGTGAGAAAAGAAATCAGGAATTCTAATCTCATGCCCCGATACAAAGGCTTTAATAAATAGCTACTGGTTTTTCATTCAGATAAGAAAAAGATATAGTCTTTCATTTAATTAAACGAAGGTGTTAAATTTGTGACTGAGTCAAGTCACAACAGTCATTGTTTCAGTTTTTTGGATTGAAAAAGATAAATAAAGTCTACTACATTTTGCAATTTGATGAAATTATCTTGGTGTAGAATTAATCATTCTACTTTTCTGCCGACTAAAATAACCTGTATGAATGATAATAAGAGACAGGTATAGGTCCCTTGTTAAAATGATCACATCGCCTAAATTTAGGGATGGGGTATGGAATGAAAGGTCAACATCAGCAGAGGAAATTATGAGTGACAGTTGAACATGGAAACAGGTAGAAATCATGTCACCTGGGCTGCTTGGTCTAGTAAGAAGCTTCCTCTTCTGAACTTTGAGTATGCTGATTTCGTACATCAACTGAATAATTGTGACAATGTGATGACTTTTACATTTTCTATCGAAGCATTGACCCCTACTCTGTTTAATTTATACAAGGTCAGGTGTGACTTATTTAAAGGAATTGAAGAGAATGGGTTTATTGACCACTTTCTGGTGACTGACTTCAGACCTGTAGTTTTTTAAAGGGTAGTGAGCCAACAGCTGTCACAGGAGTATGGTATTCCCCATGTGCTTTTTAAGGGTGGGTTTTGTTGTCTTGTTGGGTGGCTAAGGATGGTGAAGGTTAAAGTAGGGAAAATGCATGATAGAAAATGATTGATTTTCATTTAAGTTTACACAGTTGGGAACATTTAACATTGGCATAAACCAGTGATAAACAACCCTTGCAAATAATATAGGGCCTAATATTTAACGCAAACAATGACTTTCAAAACAAATTGTTCGTTGTTGTTAGATATCAGTTATGCACTGAACCCTTGATATTAGCAGTCAGCTAATTGATGGGACTGGTCATGATTTGTTGACATCTTTTTTAAGAGGGATTATAAGAAGAAATCACCTGGGAGAATTCATTAATTTAAGTTGGATTTAGTACAAAAGTTTCAGTGATTGAAATGATTTGATTTCCAAAAAACCTTCCAAGTATACACAACATTATATTTTGATGAAACTTCACCAGATGCATATATGATGCCAATGAACAGCCTAGAATCTTGTCCTAGAATTAATCATATTACTGACTAAAAAAACCTGAATGATTGATGATAAAGAGACAGGTCAGCCCCATGTTAAAATGATCATATCGCCTAAATATAGGGATAGAAATGGGAATGGTGCATGGGTTAACATCAGGAGAGGAAATTATGAGTGACAGATGAACATGGGAACAGGTAGAAACCCATGTCACCTGGGCTGCTTTGGCCTATAAGCATCTATGACAAAGCAGACGGCAACCATGATACTTTAAAGCCATCTGTGTACATTCTACTTGCTTGAATTTATATTTTTTATAAATTATATTTATAGCAGAAATGACTGATTAGAGACTCACTAAAATGGATGGGCTAGGAGTTCAAGCACTGGTCATACAGTAGTATATAGTATATTATATATAATATCAATAGCTATCAATTATAATGAAAAGAATATAAAAATCCAAGAAAAAAGAAAATTGCAAAGAACACAATCATTCAGTGGCATACCCACACCAAAAAGCAGGCCTACCTTAAGCCTGTTCCTAACCTGCTTTTAAAATGTTTGAGACAGCTTAATTCTTAGCCTGCATGTAGCCTGCAAAAATGCCAAATTATGCAAATTACGGAGCCTGCAAATTTCAATTGCAGGTCAACTTTAGCCTGCCTTTGTAAACCTGCAAAATTACTGTGCACTTTTAAACCTGCAAATTTAGCCTGCTATTCTCAAACTTCAAATACTATTCTCTTTCATCTATAATAACCCGAACTTTCAGCCTGCCATTTTTAGCCTGCCTTTTTACCCACCTAATCAGATAAACATCTTAGAAAAGATTCCAGAATTCCACTCCCACAAGGCAACCCTCTTCTGGAAACGAACCTGGGCCAAGTTTGTGCAAGGCAAGATCGCTAACCACTATGGCGGCGCCCTTCTTGTCATTTGATAGCAGGCAGCAATATTTTATTGGTATTTGTATTGTTATTGGGACAGTGTGTTAAGCGTCTGTAGAGTTACAGTGACGTGACTGAACCAAAGATTCAGTTCAATCAATTCAATCAATCAAGATTGAAAGAGCAGCCTTTTCACTAATTTTGGGGGAAAATGCACAATTATAATTACTAATAAATCATATGAGCAATGGGTTCAGAATAGTCAAGAAACTGTAGCTCATATACAGAGTATTAAAAGAAGTTTACAGTTTAATGTAAATATGATTCATTTGCTAAAAATGTGTACTAATAAGTTAATTAATTGTTTTTGGACGGGAAATTTTGTGGTATTTTTATTTTAACTTTAATTTGATAATTTTGTCAAACACCCATCCATGTTTTTGATAACCATGATTCAGATAATGGTTAATTGGATACCACCCATCCGATATCTTTCCATAACAGTATAAACAAGATATTAAATTCTAGCTATGAAAAGTAGCTTTCTTAATGAGAGCTTGATTGACAATACAGTATGTTACACACACAAAAAGATGAGAAGATAAGTTTTCAATTATAGGTCTATCGTTAATTACAAACAAAAGATTGGTAATTTGTGATTTTAACAACACAAGAAAGGAATTTTTTTTCAAATAAAATGAAATCCTGGCCTGTTTGTGATTTGTCTGATTGTTATTAATGTTCTAGTGTACGATGCGTATTCTTCATTCCTTTATTTGATTATATATAAGAAATACGGTAGCATCAGTTCTGATCTCGAATGCTAGTGTGTAGCGTTATAGCTTTATATCATTGTACCTATGTTCAGTTCGTCTATCTCCCAACTTTAGATAAACACAAAAAAGATTTGTGATTCTGTTATAAGAACCGATGTCTACCAAACCAAACCGTTCCAGCTGGTATGGCTCTTCATTGGGCAATAGGATGTGAATTGCAGACATAAGGAAATAGTTGTGTGATAATTCGCATCATCCTTGTCGACTGAAACAGACTGGATGGGTTTGTTTGTGTTACCAAGAGGATTTGCGTGATTGAAGGATACAATTCAAACTCTTAGTTTCTGTTGGAAGTTTGTTCAAAGGATTTGTAAATAGACAGAGGGTTGATTCTTGTTATGTTGAAATCAGTGAACTTTCAATTTCAATTTCATTATTTTGTTGGGAGCATGAAGCTTTTGAAAGAGCGTCTTGATAATGGTACTGTGATGTGTGTTTGATATTTTCCATTTTCGTTCTTGTAAATTTAGAAGTGGGATTTTGTGTAATATGTTTCCATGTGTTTCAGTTTGTAGGGGATTCTTTTACTTTTATTTAAATTCATGATAATTTAACATGATAGTATCTTGAAAGCAGCTGTAAAAATTATAATTGTGCTGCAAAATTATAATTGAATATGATATTTAATCTGGTCAGCCACACAACAAATGACAAAAAAAAATCCAGTATTGGAACCTGGAACATTTGCATTCTAGCGCTTCACTCTGTCATTTGAGCAAATGTGTTGGATTGGAATGAGTTGTCAATGCTACAATGTATATCTTTAGGCCTGACATCTTCTCAACCTAGCCAATGCAAAGGTACCACGATGGTCAGTGATTTTGTCAATGGCTGTTATTTGTTGTGCGGTTGGCCAGTTTAAAACTTATATCAAATTAACAATATCTTGTTTTATAAAAAAAAAAACCATTGCTTCTCTTCTCTATGGTTTGAACATTTAACAATATCTCTAAAAAATCAAAGTCTGATGATGACCCACAGTCGCATTATTAATCTGTCATATAGAAGATATTCATGGCATATAATAGTGAAGTCTTTATTATTGTGAGGTTTTCAAATTACCGGTACTTGATAACTGCAATTATACAGTGTATTTATAATATTTGGACCAAATGTTCGCAAGTTTCTATGTAAGTTGTAAACAACCTTTAGTAGATACCAGTCAATCATATTTTGGTATGATAGTTCAGAAGCACAAGTCTACGGAAGAGCAAAGAAGGGGGGGGGAAGTCTTGAAAAAAGTTGTGTACTTGACGTTCCCCTTTTGATCATCATAGTCAGATATGATTTGCCATTATTATTTTCAAAACTTATCAATATTTTCATAACATGTTTGCACATTTGTAACAAGAATCTTGCAAGTAATATTTTGGGGATAAAATGAACCAGCCTTGTTGTTTACCCTCCTCCAAAAGGTCTAGTAGTCCCCTTGGTTGTTTTGATTAAATCCCCTTTCTGCAGACTTAGTATGGATATCAACCCCAGGGTTTTGTCACCAAATTTAGATTTGAGCACTGTCATGGGTCTTACAATTGAACCAGTTTCAGTGAACTCTATGAAGCTTTAATAAAGTCATTAAAATTATTCATGTGAATTATGTTGATGTCATCATGTTATCACCAATTAAAGTAGATCTGATTTGAAAATAATTGCAAACAGTCTTCAACACACAAATTAAAACTACTTAGTTCTCTAGGTTTGTAGATATAGAATTATTCATGCTAATTATGTTGATGTCATCATGTTACTACCAATTAAAGTAGATTTGATTTAAAAAATATTGAAAATATTTTGAAAATATTACAAACAGTGTTTAACATACGATTTGAGATTACTTAGGTTTGTCAATCAGTAAGTATGAGCAGAATTTATTCATTCTTTAGAGACATGACTTAAGTCAAGTCACAACAGTCATTGTTTCAGGTTTTTTTGATTGAAAAAAATAAATAAAACCTACTTCATTTTTCATTTTGATAAAATTATTTTGGTGTAGAATTAACCATTCTACCTTTACTGCTGACTAAAATAACCTGTAAGAATGATAATAAGAGACAGTTATAGGTCCCTTGTTAAAATGATCACATTGCCTAAATTTAGGGATGGGGTATGGCATGAAAGGTCAACATCAGCAGAGGACATTATGAGTGACAGTTGAACATGGAAACAGGTAGCTATCATGTCACCTGGGCTGCTTTGGTCTAGTAAGAAGCTTCCTCTTCTGAACTTTAAGTATGCTGATTTTGGGCATCAGCTGAATAATTGTGACATATTATGCAAGGTCAGGTGGGACGAGTTTTAAAGGAATTTAAGAGTATGGGTTTATTGACAACTTTCTGGTGACAAACTTCAGACCTGTAGTTTTTAAAGGGTAGTTAGCCAACAGCTGTCACAGGAGTATGGTACTTCCCTTGTGCTTTTTTAAGGGTGGGTTTTGTTGTCTTGTTGGGTGGCCAAGGATGGGGAAGGTTAAAGTAGGGAAAATGCATGATAGAAAATGATTGATTTTGATTTAAGTTTACGCAGTTGGGAACATTTAACATTGGTATAATCTAGTGATAAACAACCCTTGCAAATAATATAGGGCCTAACATTTTATGCAAAGAATGACTTTCAAAACAAATTGTCCGTTGTTGTTAGATCGATATAAGTTATGCACTACACCCTTGATATTAGCAGTCAGCTAATTGATGGGACTGTTCAGTTCATGATTTGGTGACAATTTTGTCATCTTTTTGAGAGGGATTATAAAAAGAAATCACCTGGAAGAAATCATTAATTTAAGTTGGATTTAGTATAAAAGTTTCAGTGATTGAAATGATTTGATTTTCAAAAACATTCCAATATGTTGCCAATGAACAGCCTAGAATCTTGTCCTAGAATTAATCATATTACTGACTAAAATAACCTGTATGATTGATGATAAAGAGACAGGTCAGTCCAATGTTAAAATGATCATATCGCCTAAATTTAGGGATAGAAATGGGAATGGTGGGTTAACATCAGAAGAGGAAATTATGAGTGACAGATAAACATGGAAACAGGTAGAAACCCATGTCACCTGGGCTGCTTTGGCCTATAAGCATCTATGACAAAGCAGACAGCAACCAAGATAACTTAAAGCCATCTGTATACATTTCACATGCTTATAGCAAAAATGACTGATTATAGAGACTCACTAAAATGGATGGGCTTGGAGTTCAAGCAGTGGTCATACTGTGGTAGTGAAATGATATAAATAATGAAAAGAATATAAAATTTCAAACAAGAAAATTGCAAAGAGCATTATCATTAAGTGACATACCCACACCAAAAAGCAGGCCTACATTATATTAAGTCTGTTCCTGTCCTGCTTTTAAAATGTTTGAGACAGCTTAATTCTTAGCCTGCATGTAGCCTGCAAAAATGCCAAATTTTGCAAATTACAGAGCCTGCAAATTTCAATTGCAGGTCAAATGTGGCCTGCCTTTCTAAACCTGCAAAATTACCTGCACTTTTAAACCTGTAAATTTAGCCTGCTATTCTCAACCTTCAAATACTAGCCTTCTGTTTCACCTATAATAACCCAAACTATCAGCCTGTCTTTTTAGCCTGCTATTTTTCGCCTACTTTTTTAGCCACCAAGTCAGATAAACATCTTAGCAAAGATTTCAGGATTCCACTCCTACAAGGCAGCCCTCTTCTGGAATCTAACCTGGACCCTGGATGCGTGCAAGGCAAGATCGCTAACCACTATGACGGCGCCCTTCTTGTCATTTGATAGCAGGCAGCGATATTTTATTGGTGTTTGTTTTATTATTGCAACAGTGTGTTAAGCATCTTTTGAGAGCAGCCTTTTCTCTGATTTTTGAAGGAAAATGCATAATTATAATTATTAATAAATCATATAAGCAATGGGTTTGGAATAGTCAAGAAACTGTAGCTCATATACAGGGTATATTAAAAGAAGTTTACAGTTAAATGATTCATTTGGTAAATTTGTACTAATAAGTTAACTAATTGTTTTTGGAAGGGAAAGTTTGTGGTATTTTTATTTTTACTTTAATTTGATAATTTTGTCAAACACCCATCCGTGATTTGATAACCATGATTCAGATAATGGTTAATTTGATACCACCCATCCGATATCTTTCCGTAACAGTATGAACAAGATACCAAATTCTAGCTATAAAAAGAAGCTTTCTTAATGAGAGCTTGATTGACAATCCAGTATGTTACACACAAAAAAAGATGAGAAGATAAGTTTTCAATTATAGGTCTGTCTTTAATTACAGATTGATAATTAGTGATTTTAACACAAAAAAGATTTGTGATTCTGTTATAAGAACCGATGTGTACCAAACCAAACCGTTCCAGCTGGTATGGCTCTTCATTGGGCAATAGGATGTGAATTGCAGACATAAGGAAATAGTTGTGTGATAATACGCATCATTCTTGTCGACTGAAACAGACTGGATGGGTTTGTTGGTGTTACCAAGAAGATTTGCGTGATTGAAGGATACAATTCAAACTCTTAGTTTCTGTTGGAAGTTTGTTCTAAGGATTTGTAAATAGACAGAGGGTTGATTCTTGTTATGTTGAAATCAGTGAACTTTCAATTTCAATTTCATTATTTTGTTGGAAGCATAAAGCTTTTGTGTCTTGATAATGGTACTGTGATATGTGATTGATTTTTTTTTTTCATTTTCATTCTTGTAAATTCAGAAATGGGATTTGTGTAATGTGTTTCCATGTGTTTCAATTTGTAGGGGATTCTTTTACTTTTATTTGAATTTACGATAATTAAAATAATAGTATCTTGAAAGCAGCTGTCAAAATTAAAATGTGCTGCAAAATTAGAATTGAATATGATTTTTAAACTGGTCAGCCACACATTAAATGACAGAAAAAAATCCAGTATTTGAGCCTGGAACCTTTGCATTCTAGCGCCTCACTCTACCATTGTGAGCAAATGAGTGGTCAATGCTACAATGTATATCTTTAGGCTTGACATCTTTTCAACCTAGACAATGCCAAGGTTCCAGGATCGAATCTTGAATGACCAGTGATTTTTTCACTGGCTGTAATTTGTTGTTTGGTTGGCCAATCAAATTAGCAATATCTTGTTTAAAAAAAAAAAGACCAATCATTGCTTCGCTGTGGTTGTAACATCTCTAAAAAAAATTAAAGCAATACTATAAAGTGTTAAAAATGAAGCGCCTCCTGTCACCCATGACTTTTCAATTTTTTGGCTCATTGGGTTTGTTTTTGTTAGATATGAATATACCCTCCAAACGATTTGGCTCAAAGATGCTTACTTTTTTGTCTGTTATGGCCATTTGTTGAATTAAATTCGGGATCCATATGTATTAGTATAGGAAAGCATGCATGTGCTTTTTATCTATTTTTTGTGGCAAAACAATTTTTTTCACAATATACATGTGAAAATGCTTTTAGATAGTCACATTCCTTCATTTTGTGCTGTGTTTACTATAAACCATTTTTGATCAAAATCTTATAGTATTGCTCTAAGTCTGATGATGACCCACAGTCACATTATTAATCTGTCAGATAGAAGATATTCATGGCATAGTGAAGTCTTTATTATCATTGTGAGGTTTTCAAATTACTTGATAACTGCAATTATACAGTATATTTATAATATTTTGACCAAATGTTTGCAAGTTTCTATATAAGTTGTAAGCAAACGGTATTGGAATTCTATTAATATGTAATCTTGAAATATTATTTGCGGGAGTACCTCTATCGTATACTGTTATTTTCTATGATCATTGTGTATACATTATTGACAATTTATGACTTATGATGACATGAGATTATTTTCCAAATAAACGCACAAAGCCTTCGGCTTTGTGGAAAAGAGAGAAAAAAAAAGTTGTTAGCAACCTTTTGTAGACACCAGTCAATCATATTTTTGGTATGATAGTTCAGAAGCACAAGTCTATGGAGGAGCAAAGAAACTGGTAAGGCTTGAAACAGTTTTATTCTTGACGTTCCCCTTTTGATCATCCTAGTCAGATATGATTTGCCATTATCATTTTCAAAACTTATCATTTTCATAACATGTTTGCACATTTGTAACTATTACAAGAATCTGCAAGTAATATTTTGGGGATAAAATGGGGATTTACCCTCCTCCAAAAGGTCTAGTAGTCCCCTTGGTTGTTTTGATTAAATACTCTTTCTGCTGACTTAAGAATGGATATCAACCCCAGGGTTTTGTCACCAAATTTAGATTTGAGCACTGTCACAGGTCTTACAACTGAACCAGTTTCAGTGAACTCTATGAAGCTGTAATGAAGTCATTAAAATATTGATGTGAATTATGTTGATGTCATCATGTTATTGCCAATTAAAGTAGATCTGATTTGAAAATAATTGCAAACAGTCTTCAACACACAAATTAAAACTACTCAGTTCTTTAGGTTTGTAGATATCAAATTATTGATGCAAATTTTGTTGATGTCATCATGTTACTCTTAGTTATTGGGTGAAGCGGAGGTATGTTATGGGAAATACTCGTGCGCGAAGTGTCATATCCTGGCGAAGCGCAGCTGAGCCTGGATATGACACTGAGCGCACGAGTATTTCCCATGACATACGGATGCTGAACCAAATAACGAATTTATAATACCACAAAGTCAATCTTAATCATTAGACTATTTATTTATTTGTTTTTTCAACTTTTTTAGCTTTATTTCACAAAAATTAACAAAACCTAACCACTTTTGGTGAACGTTTTACTCTACATAGTACTGCGCATCCCTACAAATTGAAAATGCAACATTCCTACGCGCTCAGTGACAGGATATAAGTGCGTCTGACGCGCTCAGGGGTAGGATACGAAATATATCCCGGCAGCGGCTCCTTTGATCTTTTCCAAATATGGTCAAAAATTCTCTTTGTGGTATGATAATATATTACAAACAGTGTTTAACATACGATTCGAGATTACTTAGTTTTGTCAGTCACCAAATATGAGCAGAATTTATTCATTCTTTAGAGACATCTGTAATGGGAGAGTTGAGCTTTCCATAGTCTATTTGTCATCTTCAGAGCTAACTAAAGGTGATTTGCCATAAGTTTGTGTTATTTTTGTGTGAACCAGAAGAATCAGAACTTTTTATAGAAGAATCAGAGAGTGTTATGTTTATATGTGAAATGTTTTTACCATATCAGATATGGTCAATGACTAATAGCATTTGTTTAATTAATTGTAGCATTATGATCTTAATTCATTACTTAAACAAACCACAGTGTCTTATCTTTTAATAACCTGAAAACCAGTTTAATATCACTTTGCTTGTGACCCGAATCGCATGAGTATTTATATAACTTTATGAACGTCATAAAAAGTTTACAATGTAAAATCATAAACTCAAAGTTATTTTAAGATACGAGTATAAATCTAGTAAATAAAGATGAGCAATAATTAATAATCTGATTGCATAATATAATTAGGTAATATGATATAAGAAAACTCAGCATATGGGAAACCAACATATTACTTTTTTTATAGGTCTATTACCAGGTCAACTAACATAGGTTTTATTTGTTTGGCATATGCTCATGTTTTTTAAGGTAACAACATCATTAGGAAAACCTAATACTGCTTGATAAAGGAATGGAGAAATACGCATCGTACACTAGAACATTAATAACAATCAGAAAAATCACAAACAGGCCAGGATTTTCATTTTATTTGAAAAAAATCCTGGCCGAACAGGGACTCGAACCCCGGACCTCTCGCTTATCATGCGAGCGCTCTAACCACTGAGCTATTCGGCCTCTCAGATAAACTGAGAGTTTTAATAACCAAGTAGCGTGGTAGAAGGTTCCGGTACAACACACAAACACATAAACATAATATGAGACAACCCATTGTTCAGGAGCATTCCTGCTGCGACCATCTATCTAATATACTATATATCTCTAAAGTTGGGAAATAGACGAACTGAACATGGGTACAATGATATAACGCTACACACTAGCATATGAGATCAGAACTGATGCTACCATATTTCTAATATATAATCAGATAAAGGAATGGAGAAATACGCATCGTACACTAGAACATTAATAACAATCAGAAAAATCACCTACAGGCCAGGATTTTCATTTTATTTGAAAAAAATCCTGGCCGAATAGGGACTTGAACATACTGCTATTGCTAATACTGCTAGGTAAAATCTACATGTGACTTATTTCGTATGTTTCCATATCATGTCGCTTTTGGTGTCTGGTCCATGGGTACTGGTACGTACTTATTTTGACTTGGTAAGTACAGTGAGTGCACATGTTTATAATATGTAGAATAGTATTTTGAAGCCAGGAAAAATAGGTTGATGACCCCAACTTGTTATTAATTAAAATAACATACTTTTGCACATTTTTTCCCCCAAATTTCAATGGGAAGCTTTCAAATCAGCACTTAATATGTCACTTTTGCCACATTTCCCAAAGACCCCTTAACTAATTTTTCCCAGAAATGCTATTTTCAAACTGACTTGCGTGATGAAACGAGTCCGGTGACCCCAATTATCATTTTAAAGATTGGTTCTACATCCGATTTTAACTAGCTAATTTCATTCAGATCTACCAGACACCTTAACATTTAGTCTGTGGGAAAAACCTTGATTTTGGGCTTGACTGCAAAATGGAGTCTGCACATAATTTGTTCTTGACTGATTCTTAGTCTTTGAGACCCATAGATTCCAGAACAGAATGATGCAAAATACGCACCATTGAGCATTTTGAGAAATCCAAGATAAAACAAAATGGCTACCAAAACAAGAGGTGAGATTTCAAAATTTGTCACATTTTGTTCAAAACCACACCAACATGTTCCTCTCATCACAAGGAAGCAGAAAAAGTATACTTTTACCTATGTCTGAAATATGGTTCTGGAGTTATAGCCAAAAATGTGAAAGGTCATATCAGAGGTCACAGAACTGGCCTTATGGGAGTCCTAAATTTAAAAAGTCTCCGATTTTGTTCAGAATGGTCTCAAACTATTCGTCTTGCAAAACTGTCTGCACAAAGTAATAGTTTAAAGTGCATTAGATCAGTTTTTGCTATGGTTACAGGTCAAGGAAAACTTTGTGCTACAGGCACCAATGCAATGGTAAATATGGACTTTGTTTTTGCCTGCTACCATGGCAACAATTGACCTGACACGCTTTAAACTATCACTTTGTGTAGACACTTTTGCAAGAGGAACAGTTTGAGACCAGTTCGAACAAAATCAGATACTTTTGACATTTTGGACTCCCATAGGGCCAAATCCGTGACCTCTGATATGACCTTTCACATTTTTGGCTATAACTCCAGAACCATATTTCAGACATAGGTAAAAGTATACTTTTTCTGCTTCCTTGTGATGAGTGGAACATGTTGGTGTGGTTTTGAACAAAATTTGACCAATTTTGAAATATCACCCCTTGTTTTGGTAGCCATTTTGTTTTATCTTGGATTTCTTAAAATGCTCAATGGTGCAGATTTTGCATCATTCAGTTCTGGAATCTATGGGTCTCAAACACTAAGAATCAGTCAAGAACAATTGTGCAGACTCAATTTTGCACTTTTTATTTTTTCACACAGACTAATTGTACATGGATCCATCAAAATAAGCAACATAGTCGGTTTCAACAAGTTTTAGGCAAATCAAAAAATTATGGACAATGTAAACAGAAATACATGGTGCAGGGCCCTATTGTTTGTAAATGCAGCCATTACTCTGGATTTTTGTTTTCATTGTCCAAATAATTTTTTATTTTGCCCATAGTTATTTCTGAGTATCACGTAAGTGCTGTAATTAATATTAAGCAGTTGATATCTGTCAATTATCTAGGTACTAATTACAGCTTTTTCCTCCTGTTTAGTTTAATCAGTGGGTATAGCGCAATGAGTCATGTATCTGATACTATGATAGCCTATCTCACTCTCTCAGTCTGTGAGTGAGCTGTACGTCACAACACACAAGCACTATGAGCTGTGTGCATGGTAAAAGCTTACACCCACCATAACTGATTAGTTATTGCTTGGGTTGGACTTGTTTTATCTGAGTGGACCTTGTTACTCTATGTTAACTTATCTCAGGACTTTGATGTGTAGGAGTTACGGATATTAATTGGTGTGTTGATTTCAACTTTGGTTAACTGGGATATTTTATGTGAACTTTCTATTTGACAGATACCTGAGAGTTGAAAAAGTTTTGGTTTTCTTGGACAGAACATTGTGGTAAGTATATCGTGGATTGTAAAGTTTTGATGAGATGTTTTAAAGTTGCTAGATGGAAAGTGAACTCCTTAATTGGAAATTTGACAACTTCTTTTAGTTTTTGTGATATGAGTTATAGAGGTGCTTGATAGGAATGCTAACTTCTAAATTGGAAACCAGTCAATCTTTGACTTATATTGTTTCATTGTCATATGAAATGCATAGATACCTCAGATCTGAGAATTGGTTAGCCTATGGACGATACTAGCCTTAATAGGGATGAGCTATGAGATTTTTGTAAATAAACAGGAGTAAAAGTTTGGATGTTTTACTTATGGACTATAGCAGAATTAATTATGAACAATGAGGTATTTGTAAATGTTAAACATGAACAAAACTTTGGATGGTCTTTGATGCTTTATATCAGCATTATTGATGAGCAGTGAGTTTTTTGTAAATGTAGAAAACAAGAACAAAAAGTTTTGATGGTTTTTATGGACTATAGCAGCATTTATGATGAGAGGTAAGGTATTTGTAAATGTTAGACATGAACAAAAGTTTGGATGGTATTTGAAGCAGCATTAGTGATGACCGGTGAGAAATGTAAAAAACAAGAACAAAAAGTTGTAATGATTTTTCTGTTCTTGATTTGTCCATCGTTTCCTTTTTCACCTTGTCGAGGGCACCATTTTATTTATTTATTTTTGTAGAACCCCATTGGAAATAAATTTACTCTATTTGCTAAATTTTATGGGTTAGCCTGACATCTTGACAGTTTGATATTCTTTTTCATTTTATATTTGTCTTTTGCTTGCTTTAATTGCAATTCAAGTTGAGTTATCTGATTAATATGATATGATAATAACAAAAAATGGTTAATAATTGATGATCAACAACACCAGATGTATGTAAAGGTACTTTAGCAGCTCATTAATTACAAATAACTGGAACACAGAATTCATGACTTTTGAGTTTTTGCTGAATCTAGAATTAGTACTGATCTTCTGATTTGTCCTTCCATATATTGCGATTTGGAGAGACTAGACTGTATCTGACATGTTTTAGACATTATTGTGTTCTGAGCTGTCTGATTTATAGTATTATTATGCTTTGAAGGATCCAAGTGTGGAAGAACTTGGATCCTGAGCATAATAATGATAAAGTTGGATGATTTTCGTCCCGTATTTATTGGTCTCGCTATGAGTTTTAAAATATTGGGCAAGACGCAGTAGCTCTACCAATAAATATGGGCTCAATCTATCCAATTTTATAACAAAATCAGACAGGGATATCGGACAGAATACAGAATATCAGATTATGAACATAATTATGATAAAATTGGATGTAATTTTTCGCATGATGCTCAGAGATATTGGTCTCACTATGAGTTGTAAAAATGTCAAGCTCTGCGCTGTGAAACTCTTAGCTCGACCAATATCTGTTTGCATCCAATTTTATATCGAAATTGCACAAGATTAAACAGCCTTGAAGTTTAAACAGTTCCACATCAATGTTCTGACTACACATGGCTCACTTTCCTCCCAGATATACACCATATGGATAGTTTTGAAGGACAGGGTCTTGGTGAGTTTGGCCACAGACACTTTACGAATATCGTAAAGTGTCTGTGGTTTGGCTAAATTAATTGGCCTTCGGCACTTCTGTACACTTCAAAACTGGCGACTGTAGAGGATGGCACCGAGCCATACTCTAATGTTGTTTGGACAAAAACAAGTCTTCCATGATCTCCTTAAACATAGATTGCTTATTGCTTTGAAAAGTTGGCAGACAATTTTGACATGAGACAACTGTGTCTGTAATGTGTACTGTTAAGGTTACGTATGAAGCCTCTGCAAGTCACGTTTTTTGCTTCAATGACAAGCAACAAAGTCATGGTCATTCACAGTTGTTTGCGTGACAGTAACGATTTTTTGCTCAAAATGACATGATATGCTGTAAGCTTTCCAAATTGAACTTCTTAAAGCTCTGCAGGGCTGCAGCTGGGCTGAATAAGATGATGATCAATTTCATTTTATTGCTTGTCATTTTTGTCGTAATATTTGTAAGATGGCAGATGTGCAACATCAAATCAAGTTCCCAGTTAAAGCTACAAATTTGACAAAATTTATGAAGCTATAGATTCTGTTCCAGATTTTGTTGATTTGTAATCACAGACTTCTGGAAATTTACCCAAAATCATGATTTGAAAAATGCTTTTTAAAGATCTGCCACACCCAATTTTTTAAAAACAGTTTGTAATCATTTTAGCTGAGATTAACAGGATGTAGGTGTAGAAATTCTCAGGATACTCCATGCATAATAAAGCTTAAATCTGTACTCTAATAAAATGTAGGTCTATACTGGTACTGTATTACTCCCATTTAGGCTAATTCTCAAGAGGCCAATAGTTACCCTATATTTTGGCATCATTTCAATAGTATATCACAAACTTTGTTTTGAATTTATTGAATATTATAGGCAGGGTTAAATCAATTTGTTTAAGTTTAGAAGGTCTAGTTTAACTTGGAAGCAATAATCCAATTTTACCTGTTCCGTACCAAAATAGGCCGGAAATAATCCCGATATGACGTTATAATCAGCTGACGTGGGCTGTTCTATATATCTATAACATGTGGTTTTTACAGGGGTGTGCTAAGTGTGTTGGCTTCTACTGGGGCGTTCCTCTGATATGAGTAATCTTGGAAGACATCTTTAGATCTTGTATCAATTAAAATCACAAATCTTAAAGGTCATTTTTAGAACAACAAAAGTCCTCTTAAAAATATAAAGATGCTCAAAAAGTGTTTCCTTTCCATAATTAGTTCAATGCTGTTCAGATTTTGTGTATAAAGCTACTGCTGCTTAAGCAAACAATTTATGACATAACTAGAGATACATAGTTTTATTTTTATGTAATGTTTCGAAGAACCAAGGCCAAGAACCAACCTAGTCATCAAAAAAAAAAAAGGAAAAAAAGAGAAAGTTGAGTTGATTCCAACTGTTAATATACCACTTGTTAGTTCAACAAATTATTTTTAACAACTGTATGTTGTAATTAATTAAATGAAGTTCTGGGATGAAACATGTTGACGGGATTTATTGCTTTTAGAGCATTCTTTGTTGTGCAGAAAATCAAGTTTGTATTATTGCCATACATGACTTAAAGGAAACATTCTTGGATTTTTGAAGGATTGAGAGAACTTTCTTGACTTAAGGGCACAGTTAACCCCTCATTTTCTGAAATATTTTATGCTTTGTAACTCAGCAACCGATAAGTAAATCCATATAAAAATATACATTTCTAGATGTGGATTTTCACGTAGAAGATGATGGTTAGGTCTGTTTTGGACCAAAATGTATGATTTTGGACCAAGGTCCAAAAAACCCATGTTCTTGGACCATTAATTTGTAAACAACCTAACTAAATTTTGAAAAAATAAAAGTTGGACCTCGAATGCTTTTTAGAATCTAGAAACACATGTCTAGGAATGCATTTTTCAAATTTTTGATTTTTACCTTGCTTTTTGAAATGAGGGGTTAACTGTGCCCTTAAATCAATGATGTAATGTACTCTGTGGAGTGCATACAATGTAGTATTACTTGGAGTCATTTGGGTATAATTTTTCAACTAGTGCAAACCTTGTAATATTTTGGTATGTAGTAGTTTTACCACTGAATAAAAAAAAACAGACTTGCTCGTTATATGGACAAAAATCATTAATTGACTCAAACAAGCATGAAAGTATAAAAGCTACATATTGGGAAAATTGGATTTTTGTCAGTGGTTTCAACATTGCATGTAGCTTGTATTATTTTATAAACAATGACTTGTAGTAATGAAAGCAAACTTTACAGACATTGAAACTCTTCAGATAACATAGTATTAAGGCAAAGGGCAGTAGGGCCATGTCATACACAAAACTTTATTTTCACCAAATTTTTGCATACATTGTTTTATACTGAGCAACTCAAATGCATCAATGTTAGACTTTCATTGTTTTATCTCTATCCAATCAGAAAGTATCAATTTTACTAAATGCTTTCATGGCCTATGCTTTTGATTGACTCATTTTGCCTCACCAACTTTCTTATAAAGTGCCAATCACCTCCAATCAACCATTCAAGTGTAGATGTATAAATTGAAGACATTAACTCTCTATTTTCAGTAATGCTAGGCTTAACTTATCTTCCAGAGTGGTGCCACTGTGTGTTCAAACTGGATGCATAGTAATTGATGTTTATAAGAACCATATGAACATCAATGAGCAATGGAAGAGCATCTTTCAGACATAAAAGTACATCAATGTCAGTTGTGTGTATCCTATGATGCAAGAAGATTGAACTTGACATAAAGTTGTCAGTATTTAGCCAACATTAGCAATTATAGACTGCCGAAATGTATTAGAGGTAACAAGATTGGAAGGAACCAGTTAAAGTTCCTTCCTTTTGCTGCTAATAGATCATAACCTATGGAACCAGGTGTTAGTCAATGCTAGCCATCTTCAATCTATCAATAAAATGAGTAAACAAGGTCAGAAGTAAAGATTCATCTGGGTTTTGAAACTATATTAAAAGTTTCATCATACAGAATCAATTTCAGTAACCTTTTGACAGTTTTGTTCATCATAGCCAAACTTGAACTCTGTACATGTCTTATTCGTGATGGACAAAACTGTCAAAAAGTTGTGTTTTAAACTTTGGTTCTAAATGATGAAAGCTTCCAGTAATAATACGGTCAAAGTTTCATGAAAGATGGGTATATACTTTAATGTAGTAATGGCGAGTCAGATGGTTTCCAATTGTGTGGATGAGATTTTGAACAAATGTTGCATGTTCCTTAGACAAATAATCGTTGGATGCACACCAAAATCTGTATAGCCTGCAGAAAACCCTACAATTGATCATTGCCATGATTACTAGCTTTTGCAACCAGATAGTCCAGTGTATCTGAACAACACCAGTGCTGCAACAGAACATTAACTACACAGTAGTAACTTTATTGAGAGATACACGTAATAATGGCCTTGCGGTATAAATACCAGACTCTTAATCATCAAGCATTGAGAGTTGTGGGTTCCAACTCTCTGAGTATTAGTTGTATTGTCTTTCAGCCAATAAATTATTCCCAGGTGTCAAATGGTTATTCTTCATTATTAAGAAGATGTTTGCACATCCTTTACTGTAAAAATTGCAAAATTTAAGTTGAGTCTTTCCAAATCTTTTTGAAAGAGAGTTTAAAACTCTGGTCTTTACAAATACAAGGCATCTCATTTGCCTTCACCCTTTCTTACTGACCTGATACTGTCTAGTTGCCTAATCTGTTGATTTATCACAGCTGGTAACAATGGGGTTATGTATACGGAATGCAGATCCAGATCTCCTAGATCCAGATCTCCATTTATGCATAGCACTGTATCTGGATTGTATGCCTGTATGGATGCAATCTACAGGTTGTAACAGAAAAAATTATACATTGTTAAATACGCTGAAAGAATAAAGTTACACTTGGTATCACATTGCCATTTATTTATATCGAAAGCCAACTTCTCTAGCTACAAAATGCACTTTGTTTCATCCAAATTGATGGTCTACAAGCATAGTTATGGCAATTGTACTGACCCTACCTTCAAACCACCTGGGCCAGTTCATCCGATCATTTACCGGTAGCAAAATGATAGCACATAATGCCCCAAATCAGCCATACGGTGTTCAACGGGATTACGAGGCTGATTTTAGTGTTCCATCTAGCATTGGCAATGTAGGAGCTCTTAATGATGACCTTGTCCGTAGACTGTTGAATTCTTAATGTTTGACGGGACGCCAAAACAATTTTTCAAGAGATATCCTAGATTCCTAGTTGGTGAGACAACATATCATCTAAATGACAGAATCAGCATACAGCACTTTAAGACTACCCAGATTCTAATACAGGTCAAAAAAACTAAAATTTTCTGAACTTAACTTCTTTAAAAATCAAGTTTTATCAATTGAGCTAGTAAGTTAATTTTAATTTCCATATTTTCCTTTGAATATGAAAATGTGTAAGCAAAAAGATTATTGCAATGAACTTTTTGCTTTCCCGTGTCCACTATACCAAAGATATCGAGTCTCTGATTCAAATGTTTATGCTTAGTCTGGAACATAAGTAATATTTTAACCTATTAAAGCATAACTTTTATTTAAAATATCATAAAATAATTTATGAATTATTCTTATCATATGAAAAAAAGAAAAATAGTAAATGTTCTTGAACATAAAGTGTGTCTTTTGTCAATTTTATCTCACTGCATTGTTAATCTTCATCGAATCATGACAAACTATTTGCGCTGGAAAATGGTGAAATCGGCCCAAGTAGTTTTTACCGGTCTTTACTTAAATGGTCGTAACTTATGAACCTAACCATCAAATGAGATCACTTAAGCTGCTTCTGGTAGCCTATTAAATAGCCTTTCAAATAAGGGAAAGTTTGTGAATTCAACATTTTTAGTTTTCTCATTATATTGCTTAGAAGAATGTATAATTTTTTCTGTTACAACCTGTATATAGATGTAAAGCAGTTTATGTAGATGCTGATTGATCTAGATCTATACTAACATATAACCAGCCCCAACAGCTGAACCATTGTGGTACTATTTGCAGATTATAGTACATTAGGAGTTTTGATGTGCAATTCTTAAAATTTGCTTGATCATATCACACACCCGGGATCACATACACATGTAACCCTATAAACCCATTGTCATATAAATCATGGAAATGGCTCATGATTTTTAGGTAACACACATGTTCATTGAATGAGTAACACATTAGGAAGGTAGCCAAATTACAGAAATATCTCAAAAATTGCTGATTCTGGTGACATGTTGTAGTTTGTAACATTCATGTGCTAATGATGTCATCTTGAGAACATGTGTGGTAGCGTGGTTCACCTCCTGATGATGGATTAGATGCGTGCTTCATCATCTGTTTAGGCCAAAAATAAAAAATAAATTGTTTGCTTTCCCTCAATTGAAGTTGAAAAAATGGTTCTATCATTTTGTTTTATCAGCAGACACTATATACTGTGTATGTGCATATGTAATATTGTTTAAGGCTCAAAATACAAAAAAAGAAGATTATTTAGTTGTCTAAATGAATGACAATACATTCCAAAATGTTCAACATTAATTCTAAAATACTTTTTTTACATCTTCAAAATGCAATAATTCAAAAGGAAAAAAAAACTTTTTCGGAATTTTAAAAGATATGGCCATATATTTTTTTACAGCAAATAGAATTAAAACCATTTCTCTGATTTCCAAAGTTTGTAGTTGCTTGAGAACAAACCAACAAATATAAATAAATACACAGGGGATTTATAGTGCACTAGTGATGCCTCCCTGATTTGTAATTCCATGTAGCCTCAGCACACTTTACAGGTGTTTGCTGACCACTAAAGCCCAAGTGAGCTCCATTCCACAGCAAGCATTTCAGGTTCTGCATTCAGCCCACATATGCTTCATTGCTGCCCTGATCAGCTCCTTCAGTACAGGTTTCCACGAGACAATTAGCATTTAGTTCCTTGTACATGGGAATTTCAAGCATACTCGACTTTTTGGCACCAGCAGGATTCAAACAAGAGACCAACAAGTTCTCTTTATTGGCTTGTGTCTATGATTTACGAGTTTATGGAATAGCAATTAATTCATATAAGGACAGGACAAGAATGTATCATAGAATGAACTCGGCCATGATTCCTCTGTTTTAAGTTTGCTACAAGGGTAGCTGGCATTGGGGAACATTATTCACTTAGCTTACAGTCTAGGTCGCATTATGACGAGGTGTATGCAGAGCAAAATTGATGGATTGTCTGTTTTATGCTTTGTGGTAACATGGTGTGATTCATGATGATTCAAGAAATATATATATGGATTCTATAGATCTGAGTTTCCTTGCGAAAAAATGAGAGGCCATGGGTTCATATCCAAAAAAGGGATTTCTATGCACAATTTAATGTAGTGTATTCTTAATAGTAACCATTACTTTCAGCTGAAAATGTGAAAGGTTTATTTTAGGTTTAAGATGAAATTAAGATTTAGTTAGCTTCATGGGAAATTGAGCGGTTAGAGTACAGGACTTGTGATACAGAGGTTATGGGTTCAAGCCCTGGTGGTACCACATCTTGTCTTCTTGGGCAAGAAACTTAACTGTTATTGCTCCTATTTCAAATGTCACGTCAACCTGCTGGTCCACCTTTGCGTTTAACTGAAAAATGTGGGTGTTGCATAGTTTCTTATGACTTATCTAGATCCAGATTTGTTGATTGGACCAAAAGTGTGTATTTTTCAAAAAATTAACTGTTTTCTTACACATTAAACCAAAGTTTGATTCAACTTTGCAGTATATTTTTCCTCTTTCCAAGATTCTGTAGTATTGTTTGGAGAAACAATTACAAGTTTTGATTTTTTCTTCATCAATATTTTGGTTGTCGCTCAGGATTTTACACAAATATAATTATAGTACTTTCATATTCAAGTATTCGAATTCAACACCATGCAATGGTAAAGCAATTAAACTATCTTAAAATAATTTTTCAAAGATTAAAAAAGTATCTTGTAGCCTCTTCTTTTGAACAAATCTTGTCAGGTCAACAAGATCTGTCTGCAAATGATGTGAGTCATTAGAATTGGAGCGTGTAATGTACAGAATAAACGGCAGGATGCTGAATTTGTGATGGATGTCGTTTCTTTTCTCCTTGCCACCAGTTGGTTTCCTTCCTGATAATAGAGATGTTAACACATCAGTGAAGTCTGTCCTACAAAGGAGGTGTGCAGAACATATATCAGGCTTGTAAAGTAACCTTTTCAACTTCTTTTGTGTTTCAAGAACAGTAGCGTCAAGGGGCAAGACTATGCACATGAAAAAAGTATCAATGAGGAAAAAAAATAAAAATCTGAAAATTTATTTACCTGAAAAGATATCATTTTTGAAAAAGTTGAAAATTATGGCTAATTGGTTATGTTGTTGACCAAGACAAAATCATGTTATGGAAGATTTAGTAAAATTATAGTCTAAGTGTGTATAATTATTTGACAAGATTTGGTTAAAAAGTAAAAATTATCTAGTTATAAGACAAAATGTAGTGATGACTTATTATATTAATGATGCAATATTTAGAGAATAAAAGATAAGATTTCTTGTTTTGCCTGTCATCTATCGTCTCATAATGGATGGGCGTACATTATTTTGAGTAATGGGTGCTCCCGCAGGGGGTGCCCATTACGAAAAAATAATGTACGCCCATCCATTATGAGACGATAGATGACAGGCAAAACAAGAAATCGCCGTCTTTTATTCTCATTCTTAGTCACAAATTTGAGTCATTTATAAACCTAAAACGATGTAAATTATTGCCAAAAACTTTAAACATTAACATTGGAAAAACGTACACCCCTATTCAAACATAAAATATACCAAACCCAGTAAAGCTTTTCGCGCTGGAGGTGTGCGTATACCTGCATCGCGCCGTGATTTTGAACGCGCGGCTCCATTGCGTTTCACGCTGAACGCACTGTCATCTATCGTCTCATAATGGATGGCCAAAATTCCATATTAGGAAGTAAAAACGCACTCAGTGACTAAGAGTGATAAATAATGGTCTTTGCGTTATATTCTATGAAAAGACACAATACCAATGCAGATTAGTATAACCTTTTTATTTTGTTGGCTTTTCTTAAACAAATTGATACATGCATGGTAAATGAGATGTGAAACTTCCAATGACTAAGACCAACAGAGTCTGTTCCTTCTCAAAAAGCCCTCAAATTTAGAAGCTATTATTTGCCAACGTTCCAGCACATTATGACTTAATTTCAAGAGGTTGTCAAGCTTGGTCTAACTAGATCTGTTTCCTATACCCATGTGTTCACTCAACAATACCACTTTCACACAGGATTTTGGTTACTGAAGAGGAAGGTGACAAATGTGAGTGAAAGCTTTAAGCCGTAGATTTGAAAATTTATGATCAATAGGTTCAAATCAGGTGTCTTGTTGCAGGTTGATTTTTTCTGTTTTTTTATTTGAATAACCTTTCGTTCAGGTATTTTTTTAAATAATACATGTAGTATTAAACCATCTTTAGAACATTTTCTGCCTCTATTTTCTTAGGCCAAAAATCACATATTTATGTATTTCTTTATGCCCAACAGAGAAATGAACAACCAAACAACCGGATACCAAGTACAAATAAGCGTAGAAGGAATGTGCTGCCTTTAGGTGCGAACTGATACAGTGATGATTCAGTGTCCATTCCCTAGAATCATTTCATATCAGTGCTACAACACCACAGCTTGTTTAACAAACTAACACAGGAACCATTGGTGACCAAAAATCATCTCAATACACAACTTGATACAACACAAGACTACCACAAAGACCACAACATGACCTTTAACAAACTACATGGAAGCTTAAGAATTCACACCATAGTGTTGATATCATGGGTGCATTGACTGATTTAAGTCAATTAAACGTAAACCCCAAATAAACACTACTCATCAGTTCTTGGAGTCAAGAGCTTTCAGCACATTCTTCCAGGGTTGGTTGAGTCAGTCAGCCTATGTGGTCACCAGTACTGCTGGGTATTCATCTCTCCGTAGGGAATGCTTGAATAAATTGTGCAAGGGACTGATAAATCTCCCCTAATTTGGCGAAGTAATAGGCTTAGCAAGGGAAGATTTCCTAGATAGACCGCTAATGTTAACAAAACATTAGCATGTTCAAGATTGACTTTCAGTTTTACATGGCTTTATATATCTTGAATTAAGTATGTTTAAAGTTCGATTAAATTCTCTGCAATTAGTTTCAAGATACAGTTGAAATTGGTTTCGTAACAGTTGGTCTTAACCCTTTATGTTTATGTGCCATTCAGTTTCATGGTAATAAAATATTCCAGGATGTTTCTAATGTATGAATACTGAAATTTATTTGCAATATGTCTAAAATATGAATACTGAAACTAAACCTTTTGATACATGGATCAGCAATTAAATTAGAATTACTAATGCTCATTTTATTTGTTTCTCTAAACTCCATAATATTAATCCTTTCATGGATTTTATGATTCAAATATTGAGGTAACAATTTCCAACAGACCTATCTTGTTTCATTCATAATGGGTTTTCAAATATATCTATATTTTCCCTCCTTTAGTTTATAGAAACCATGTTGTCATAGCGATTGACATTGTCGAGTGGTGCAGCCATTACTTGGATGATTTTGTGTGAGTTGGAGACATCTATTCAAAATCCTTGCAAATATCACATTCCCTGTATGTTATTTCAGACCTTAATGTGTCAGGCTTAGAATTGACACCTTATGAGTAAGAGATGATCAGGAGACAGCACTATGGCAACATTAAGAACAAGTGAATGGATGATTTACTCTGATAATAAATTATGTGATGGATAAGATGATATCATGTAGTACACCATTTAATATTATGTAGTAACATCTGGATAGAGGCAAGGTTTTATGTAGAAACTGAAGCTTACTTGCTGATGACCTGTCTCCGTTTCCGTAAACATTTTTGCTTGGATCCATTTTGGTGTATGAGGGGGGGGGGGGGGATGTTTCACCACTCCTCCACAAATGAGTCTAATAATATCTAGATAAATATGTTTCACTTATTAAAGATATGGTTATCGTAATTGCTCATCTTGGTACATTAGCTCATTTTTGTAATAAGGATATTCATGTTTAAGCACCTGACGAGTATAGTAGGCCTAACACCGCCTGCTATATGAAACAGCACTGTTGTGCCAACCCAATAACATGTCTCACTTTTAAGTTCAACTGTAATTGATACATTTGCTCCAACCTTTTTGGATGACGACCGCTCTATATCCACTGGACTAAAACTCTAATATTGATATATTAAACGAATTAATTCTTTCAGTCAAAGTTAAATTTAAAGATTTGATTAAGATAAGATATGAATGCTTTAAAAAGTTCAGAAGTTCAACTGATCATTCACATCCTAAAATTAAAATTGGACATTTAATTTTTATGTTCCAACCTACATTATTTTCATGCTGTTCAATTTGCATTTCAATTACAAAATGAGAGAACATTTTTTTCAAGAGACAATTAAAGGTTTTCATTTTCACTTTCTCCAACAAGTTTTTCAAAAAGAGTACTGAGAAAATTTTAAAAATTTTAAAATATTTGTATTCTGATGCTAAACAATTTACATCAGGCGATATTTTTGATTTGAAAGTTAAACCAACATACAGTGAGTCATGGATAAGTCAAAAGTTATTTGAAGACATTCTCAAGGAATTTTTTAAAATTGAAATAATGAAATCAACCCAATCCAAACATTATGTTACCTTTTGCACTGTCGTTTACATCACGTACAACCAAAGCATGTGATGACTTGTGTACGTCCTGTAAATTCTTGGTGGAAATCACATCAAGCTCCGTCCTGATTTGACGACATCAAGTGACGAGTGATTTCATGTACTTTTCTCACACAAATCATGAAATAATCCAGACCTCGCAAGAAGCCAGTTTATTCACCAGTGAAATATTGCAGTTAATCATGTGAACATATATTTTGTCAGGCAGAAAACATGATTTGTGTTTCCCATATGTGATGTTAGTGTTATCAAATTTTTTATCTAAACAGTTGTGTAAGACAAATGCAGAATACATATCTTGGGATAGGTTACAATACTTATATGTCAGCTTTTATCAGATACCATACCGGGCAATTTATTGATGCATCTTGAATTTATTATCAAAAGATGAGCTTGAATTCACTCTTGCACCAAATGTATGTGATGGTTCACCCCAAAAGGGGGGACTTTGCAGATGATATTAATTTTGATTTTATAATTTCATCTGTTGCAGTATTTTCTAA
>JXSR01S027163.1:18173-40120 GCA_000969725.1 Ophiothrix spiculata | reverse complement strand
GTAGGCCTAAGTAAAAGCCTACTGACAACTTGATCAGTCCGTTAATATTTTCTATTTCTTTCAAAGGATATTTTAGAGGGTTTTAAGGGTAAAAAATAATCCTTGTAGAGGCCCGATTTCCTTTCCAGAGTTGAAGCAGTCATGTTGCTTTTAATAGCCAAGTGTCTGGAGGGCAGGGAAACCTCAATTTAACTTTTCAATTTTTGTGAACAGTTTATATAAAATTATTCAATTTGACCATCATGTAAAGAAACTAGTGCAAACTCAGAATTATGTTAGACATCAGTGCTTTGATCTTACATTGGATGAGTTACTTTGTCTGAGTTACGTGCAGAAGTAGTGTCATTAGTCCATATGCGCAAAACAGGAGTAAGTAAAATTGGACATTTTTGAAAATAACACATTTTTTGAGAAATTTAGCTATAAATCATTTTCTTGTTTAAAGATTTATACTGAAAATTTTACTATTTGATTCATTTGTCTGTTTTAGAACATTGCAATTTTATTAGAACAAAAAAAGAATGGTTACAAATAGATAATTTTTCCGGGCTAACTTTATAAGTCCCAAGCTAGATCTTTTTTTTTTAAATTCTGGAAGAAAAATATTTAATGTTCCAAAAGGAATCGAGGAATCAAGTTTCATTTAGTCCGGGACTAACTTAGTTCTGTTTTGTTCATACGGACACCTTTAAGTCTACATCTTTTTACAATAACCTAGTTTGGACTCAATTTGTGTATTCGGGTCTTCTTGATCGAGTGGACCTGAATACATCCAAATTGATCGAGCTCCACTTGGAGGTTTGAATCTCGTGTCAATTATATCCACCCCTGTTGAAATATGTTCAAAGCATCATTAATTTTGGAATCTACTAGTAAAGTTTAGCAAACCTAAACATTTTCAAATTTGCTTTGGATACAACTGTCTGGTGAAGAAATTAACTGCTTATAAACTATGTTATTGTTTCCTGATAAAAGTTGTTTGAACTCACCTATGTGGGATGGGCTGTTTTCAATGTCAATGTTTCAATGTCAACTATCTGTTGAATTGCACAACATGCACTTAAAGTACTTCCTATTAGCATGGATGGGCACGAATATCGTGACAGTAAAAATGTGTGCAATGAATTCTTAAAGCAATAATTGAAATTTGATAAGTGCCCAGAAATCATATGTAGGTGTTTAAAATGGAATTTATTTTATAGGATTGTGTGTTTGTAAAGCGGTGCTGGTGGTCATAACTTGTCGTACTTAGACATACATGATGTCTGCATGTAAAACGTAGACAAAATTGATCTGTACGTTATAAGTATTGCCTCCGAATGGATTTGTGGAACATCCAGACATGACTTAGCACCTAAAGTGCATGCAGAACTTTCTCTGCGTACTGGCTGGTCGGATACTGATTAAACATTGGTACAATCCGCACATGCTCAGTACTGACAACGTACGAACAATGTACTGATTTCTTACTTTTTTTTGCAATTTTTCCCTCGGCCACTTGCTCTATGGATGACGCATTTGGCACATGCGGACACTGTACGTGTACTGTATGTGTAAGTAACATTTCTTTATAATAATATGATAGTCACATGGAGTTGGTACAATGAAAGCATGGTAATGTAACGACTCGCAGTTAAGCGTGCTATGGGTGCCGCATACTTATGCAGTGTGATTAATGTGTGTCCTCTCTCAGCTTGTCACTTGTTCCCCACATTTTTAGAAAAAAACCTTAGCAGTCAAGGCCTCTCAAAAATGTACGGATAAAAAATGTGTGCCGGCTTGTGACCAACGCTCCTAACCTAAATTTAATTCCAGTAAACTTAATGCTAAACAGAGTCAAAGCTTTTGGAATTGTGATTTCTCTTTGCCATCACCACTTGGTCTGAGTAAGCTCATCTTTGTGATGAAATGAACTTAAAAACTGAAATCCTGTGTTTATATTAAGCTTACTGATTTTTTCTTTCATGTCTTCAAATGCTAACAAATATACTTCGCACAATGATCCTCCCAATCTCCGAATCACAGGCACACACTATTCAATGGATGTTGTTATATGTGTCAATTACAAGATATATATAGACACAATAGTGTCTGATACACGTCACTATATATCAACTTTGCATGGGCTAATATCAGGCTAGATAATGGACATCTTTTATTTTAGACACATGTGTTCATTGGTTCAAAGTCTTTAGACTACACATATGTCATTTGTAATATTAAGATGAGCGTTTTGATGGCTTATTGCAGGTTTTAAATGATGGCTTGTACCCTATGCACTATTGGTTGATTTGTTTCAGATCTCATCATTTCCCACCATTCCCTTCTTATTCCAGTGATGACATGTTATTTTGAGAATCAGCTTTTCATTTGAGCCAATGTCCATACATTTGGTTTAAAAAGTGTGATCATCAAACCACTAAATTTTTTATGAGCTGCAATAAAGGTTCTTGTGGAATTCTTTAAATTGATTACATGTATACATAACTGAAACTATAATAAAAACATAAACATAGCCAGCTTCTTTGGAAAGGGTAGGGTATGGACAAAAAAGGCCTAGTTAAAATGCACCATCTGTAAAGTACCGTATCCACTCTCCAATTCAACTATTTTCCATCTGACAAACCCTTTAAATTAACAGATACTCTCCCTTTGAAAAGTTAAACAAATCATCAAATTCTATGACTGAAACATAACCAAAGTATTTTAACCATTTCTGACACACCGGGATGAAATAACGTAGCAATAAAGGTGATGTACATTCAAAAAATCATTAGTTGAATTGGACAAGTGAATATGAAGTATACCAAATGTACTGACTGTAGAATATGAACTAAGCTCACACAATATTTTCCCATGTAACAACCAAAAACTGAACAGAGAAATAAGAAGGGATTATTCCCTTCCTCTCTGGTTACGTCATGTATTTCTGCACTTAACAAAATCACATATTTAAGCCTAATATAAATAACCAGAATGATTAAAATCGATGACTTTATGAAGTGAACTGCATACATTCATACTGATATATCAATATAGATAGTCCAAATTGAATTAATCTGTATATTCAATAGCTAAAATTTCTTGATTTTTTGATAAATAGTTATATTTTATAGATCTAAAGTGCAAGATTGTAAATGACATTTAAAACAAGGCAGCCAAAAGCCATATCAAGTATCATTTAAATAAAATGTCAAAGTACACCATATCTTAAAACGAGCGGCGTCTTATCATCCCTCATTTAGTAGCAGATTGTTGCCATGGTTATTTCATCTAAACAATTTGTCCGACTCATCGTGTATGCCGGTATTATTTCCCTAGTATCCATTCATCTGGAGCCAACAGTCATATGCTATATCAGGGTTTGCTATTGTAACAGCCAAGTGTTGATGAAATTGTGCTGGCATTTTGACATTTGTTAAGCCATTCACCTGTTGCTTTTTGCATAGTAAATACGAACAATCGGATTAATGGATAAGATTGATAGAGGTGCATTGCTGGTGTATTTTGACGTGTTGGCTGTGTCAAGGTATATTTGTTTTATACATGGCCTACTTCCTTCCATTCTAGCTTTGTTCCATGTTGTGAAATTGTTATAGCCTTACTGGGAATCAAAAACCCTAGGCTATAAGTCCAGTTTATAGTTTTCGTTTTTATGAAGTATTTGATACCTGTTTTTGTGTAAAAGTATTTGTTATTCATCAGATTTCATATATATCGATGTAAGAAGACTATTTCATTATAGAATATATTCCATATGAAAGTATTCTATATGATTTCAATTTTTCATCATAAAATCTCTGTTCTAATCCATAAGTACACTAGTTGATATGTGTAATAATTCAAACATGGGTAATTGTTGCATTGAATATTCTGTATGATGGTGGACCCTGAACAGGCCCTTAGCCCGCCCCTATTCATTGCCCCAGGTTCATAGCTCAACGTCCGCCAATACATAAATGCACGTTTAAATTTAAAGTCTGTGTATCAAGCAATTCATAGCAAATTAGCAATTGACTCTGAACAGTAGCACTAACCCGCCACATGACTGCATAAATTATTAGAATAATATTGTTTTATTATTGACTTGAACATTTGAAACCAAATTATATCTTGAGCTATAGCCTTATGTACATAATCGGAGGTAATTGGCAACTTACAATAGCACCAGAGAGTGATTAGATAGGAAATTATTAATTTCAAGATCCAAATTCTTCAATAGATTGGCAAGTAGGTGCAACACCCCGTCCATGTGTTAAATTACATCAAGATTCTCTGTTGAAGTATTTATAAGTTGACTTGCTGGTGCTATATGCTGATAACCATAGTGAGCAATGCAAGGCGACCAATGATGCAGTTTGGAGTATATAGTCGAAAAATTTGATTGAATTACATTTTAGGTGTGTGCAGTCTTCAGGAAGACATAGTAAACCATAAATCAGTTGCATTTTCCCCAGTTCTATTAGAAATGTGTTAATTTCCCCTACTGTGTATGCCACATATGTCATATTCATGTTTAACAATTATGATTGCCTTGAAATTTCCTAACCATATGATTTTGTTTCTCCTCTTTTTTGTTTCAGACATCTATGGGTAACATGAGTGCCGAGAGCAGATTCACAACCAGGCCACCTGATGTACTGGAACCATATGCAGAGTCAGACTACTACCACTCAGACAAAAGAATCCTTGTGTCCGACAACACAAACTGCAACAACGATGATAGCCCGTTAGATATCATCAGCGATGACTCATCAGGAATCGATGCATTCAGCTCAAGCTTTGAAGCAGAGCTGGAAATTTCCATCCATGTCATGGAATCTGAATATGAAACGTTAGATAGAAAATACAGAAATAAAACTAAGAAAGCAACCTACTATGGTGGTGAGAATATAAACCAGAGTAACCAGGCAAACTCCATTAATTCGTTGACAGTACCTGCAGAAGGAGCCGATTCTGTTATCAATCCTGGCTACAGTTCTATTGAAAAGTTCAGAATTACAAACTCTCCAACTCATAAACAATTTCCGTTAGTACCTAAGAAACAAGACCCATCAGTACCAGATCACATTCCAACAATATCAGAAATCCAAGCAAGGACTGAGGTATCTGTACCGCCTCCTTCTCTTAAATTAAGGGAAATAAATGCAAATCATATTTTACAAAGCAGCAAGATTAACAGAGTGAACAGTTCTGATGGACACAGCTCTGTCGGGTCGTCAAACACTAGCGTGAATTTAATACAAAGACAAGGCTCCAATTGCTCGGATTTTAGCATTAACACAAGTAGAACTCGATTGATCAAGAAGGATAGGGTAAAATGGGGTACTTTGGACCATAGGAAACTTGAGGAAGTGACTCCGTCCAAGTTTGTAAATGGGAGGTTTGAGAATCCATGGGATACATGGCAGGAGCCTACTCTAGGGAGAGTTTGCAGGTGGTTTTGTTCTTCAGAAAGGAGAAATATTCCATCACAAGCGGTAAGTTGATTCAGAAAAACACAAGATTTGATAGAAAGAAATCCAAGCAATGTAAAATGTCCCACTTAAGGTTCTGAATCGCCAAAATTTGAAAGCTATGGTCCATCAATTCCAATTAATCAATCACGATATCTTTAAAACCAGCCAAGAAAGTTGCACACTACCACCCTTAAATAAATCTGAGTAAGAATTATCGACCTGTGCATACTTCATGTAATATCAGATATGGTTTAAGAAGTCAAAGAGTTTGAATGGAAGGAAACAGTAATATGGACTTGTCTTGGGAGAGAGATTAAGGCCTGAACCTGCCCTAAGTGATTAAGGCCTGGACCTGCTTTGGCATACCTCAGACTTTTCTCTTATTTATATTTAAAATTGTTACCTTGCCTGTTTTCAGATAGCCACATTTAGAAAATGACAGATTATCACATTTGCAGTGATGTGAAGATTTTCCAAGGTCAAAATATCGTGAATGCACATCATGGTTTTTGAACTTGATTGAAACCTATTTTACATTGCTTCTCTTCAATTTTATCAGAATGTAATAAGTGTTGTAAATAAAAAAAAAACCTTCAGGAGGCTCTTCTTTGAACCTGTACTTTTCTTCCTTTCAAGTATATTTACTTTTTGATTTAAGGGGGTGTGCCATGTTTTTGAGTAGGGGACTGCACCCACCCAACTCCTGTTACACCTTCATTTATGCCACTGGATGAAGTGATATGATGAATATCAGTCAACAAAGCAGTTCAAGTTTAGAATTGTTCGTTCAGTAATTTCGGTTTGTTTTTAAAGGAGTCAAAATCATGGAATAGTGAAAAATAAAGTAGATCTTGGTTTAAGTGCATTTCTCTACCAAAGTTATGACTAATGTGAGCAGCTTTGAAGTTGATGCATATGAAAACGAAAACCAGTCAAGGACATGCAATGACCCTTAGCCTAACCTAAAGATTAAGTTTTTAATGTGTTTTCCCTCATGCTACTGTTGAATTGTGCTTTCTCTTTACAGGAGTTAGACAAGGCATTACCCATATTTAAACCAAACATCCACGCAATCAACCGTCCACCCAGAGAAGGTATCCGTGTCACGTGGCTAGGCCATGCCACCTGTCTCGTGCAGTTCGATGGCATCACTATCCTGACTGATCCGGTGTTTAGCGACAGATGTGGACCAACACCATGGCTTGGCAAAAAGAGATATCGCAAAGCTCCATTGTCCGTCCATGAGCTTCCTAAAATTGATGCTGTCGTGATCAGCCACTCCCACTACGATCACCTTGATGCGCCATCCGTCCAAACCCTAAATGATCATTTCGGAAGTGACTTGAGATGGTTTGTACCTCTTGGATTGATGGACTGGATGACCAATATGGGATGTGAAAACATCATTGAACTTGACTGGTGGCAAGAGAATTGTATCCCCAATCACAGTGAAATTACGTTTGCATTCACGCCGACGCAGCACTGGTCACGTAGGACTTTAGGGGATACCAATAAATCTCTTTGGGGTAGCTGGTGTATTATGGGACCAAATCACAGTTTTTTCTTTGCTGGCGATACAGGATATTGCAAAGGCTTCAGGGAAATTGGCAAACGATATGGACCTTTTGATTTGGCTGCAATACCAGTCGGTGCCTATGAACCAAGGTAAAAGCAATGATACATAATTATGGTCTGGGAAAAACCTGTTGCATGATGAAAGTTTGTGAATCGTACATGTGTCTTATTTTATTGGTCATTACTAAATCACCTAATATTGTAGAGACATCAAAATAAATATCATTTTAAGTTTCACCATGTTTCAGGTTCAATTTTCCCATCACTAGGAAAAGCCATCACATAATGGACCTTAAAAGTTTCTCATTTTTGTACAGCTCTCCACTTACTGCATGGTAGATAAAAAGTTCATATATTCAAACTTTATTTTGTTGAAAATGTTAGATAATTTAATGACAAAAAGGTACTTTTAAATGATATTTTACATGCACAAGCATTATTGGCCATGTGTGTATTCACCGTGACATCACACTATGGAGCCATATGAAAGCAAGTAACATTTAGGTTTTGCCATGTGACTAGTTTGCCAAGCCAATCATGTCTTAAAAGATCCCTATAATTAAGCAACTTCAGGGTAGCCTTGTTTTATTTTGGTACATCCCTTGTGAGGCACCCAGAGGATTGTGGTTAGATTTGATTTTTAAACCAAGTGTGACAATTAAACAAGATTAGCAAATCAAGGAATTAATCCATTTTCCTTGATAAAGGTCCTGCATATGAGACGCGTTACATCAAAAGGTACAAGTTGTCTACCTTGGACAAAATTGAGATTTTTGTGTTACTTGTAAGAGGACAAAATAAGCTTTAAAATGATACATTGCTTGTGAAAATTGAAGTTTTAGTTTCGAAGTTATGATTAATAAAGACGGTTGTTTTCTTATTATTTTCTTTATAATTTACAAGCTTAATTGGCCTGTATCTCGAAACTTGCTTGGCCGACAACTTGTACCTTTTGATGTAACCCGTCACATATATGACCCAATGTCTGTGTAAATGTTTCATAAATAAAGTCCATAACTTCCGAGTTGGATGATATTTACAAGGTAATTTTGTTTGTTAATTTGATCTTGAGTTTATAAAAAGTGGCAGGTCCATCTAATTTTCTATTTCCCTTTCCTGTCCGAACTGTTTTTTGAATAATTTTACTGCCAAGTTATATGTTATGTGTTGGTGTTGATTTAGCCTTGCTTATCTTCCTCCTGTCAGTTATAAAGTGTTTATAGGAAGTATTGCAATTTTGTCAAATTATGAAAGCTCAATTTGACATATGTATATTTGAGATTGATTTGAAAGTAATATATTATTTAAAAAAGGACTTGCAACCCTTGAAATATTTGAACTCTTGCATTTGATGATTGCAAGGGTATAATTTTCCTTGCACAACACAGGAAAGTTTTGCCATGTTGTACTTCTTCTTTAATGACTGAATAGGTTTAATGTCATTAAATGAAAAAATTGAAATTGCTAGGTATTGTTTTGTTAAATATGTAAACTCCATGCACATTGTAGTACACTGCATGAAAAATATGATTAAATAGGAAATAGTATGTTAAACTTAAACTTATGGATCTCTTCTCTTAAGATGTATAGACCATATTTATAATTGACATACTCCCGCCGTTGATGGGGTATCGGTAGGACGGGAATCGAAACTCAGAACGAGTGCAAGTATGATATATACCTACTTGCCCTCGTTCTGAGTTCTGTTTACCGTCCGATTCTGTGTATTTACCCCATCAACGGTGGGAGTATATCAATGATAAATATGGTCTATAGATAGGAAGAACATATGTTTCACGGTATGATCCTGCAAAAGACCATATCCATATTACCCTATTACTTGCCCCTTATAGACCATTCCTATAATTGACATACTCAAGCCGTTGATGGGATAAGTCCACAGAATCGGACGGAGAATCGGAACTCAGAATGAGGATTCTGTGGATTTACCCCATCAATGGCGTAAGTATGTCAATTATAGGAATGGTCTATAGCATAAACAGCTATTGCACAAGGTCTGTGTCCCATGAAAGCAAGAGTAAAGGGCAAATGTGTACTGTAAGGGAGTGCTTCAAACCTAACTGCTTGTTGACTGCCCCAAACTGGCGATTCTGCAGTCTGGTGCCATTGTTCAGAACAATAGCAACCAACTAGAATGGGCGGGTGGTTGAGTCTTGAAATGTCCTCTTGCTTATATGATATTGTCTTTTGTCTTTGGACACAACAACCAAGGTGTATGACTTTTTACGTCATCATCAGTAGGTGATAGAGTATTACAGATGTGGTCTACAGGCTGAATGTAACCTATATATCAAATATCAACATGTCATAAAAATTCAAAAGTCCTAGAAATCTGAGTGATCATGATAAACTGTTACAGATTGTATTGAATCTTGATGAATAGACAGAATGAATGTCATCCAGATGAAGACAATCATGACAGACTGTTGCAGATTGTATTGCATTATGGACCACACAGGAAAGCAAACACTAGTAGCCACATATGTATCATATCAGGTAATTTTGTTAAACTAACTTGTTATTTCCATTGTTCCATTTGTCACTACCTTACAGGTGGTTCAAGAAGCCCATGCATACGGACCCATCCGATGCTGTGCAAATCCATCAGGATGTACTGGCCAAGAAATCTGTCGGCATACACTGGGGGACCTTCCCACTCGGCAATGAGGTAGTTACAAATAAGCTTGTTGACTGTCATTGTCCTTGTTGGTAGGATTAGACTGGACCTTGTTCATTAGACACGGTTTACATGACTGTCTGTGGTGAAAGTCATGTGATTGCTGGATTGGCTTGTACTTGAATTCATTGTGCAGCAGATTTGTAATGTATAAAATGGAAAAGTAATGGAAAGGTCAAAACAAAAGTTTACTTGCCAACACCTGTGATGCCCATGTAGAGTTTAGGCCAGAGTCTGTTACACTTTATAGGGTGGAGCAAGTTTGATTTTACTCAAGATTCAATTATGGCTGGACTGGGGCTTGAAGCAAGTCTAAAGCTCTAACCATGCACTTACCACAGTGGGTTCTGGTCCTAGTCCAGCCAACTCATTGTTGAATCCTTGAGATGGTTGGAGAGGGGTTTGAACCCACACCCTTCCCATTCCAAAACTATATAGTCACTCTACGTCCTATTCCAAAACTATATAGTCTCTCTACGATAGTGCCTAACTGTTGTAAGTAAAAGGTGCTATTTTTTCTGTCAAAAATACCGATTGATTCTATCTTTCATAAAAGGGTCCTTGGTTAATAACAAACTTGGTTAGCAAAATCAGGCTGTCTGATATGCCAATGGGTCCTTTTTTCTTTGCAAAATGCAGTATTTGATGGGTCTGTTTTTCCAAATTTACTTTTATTCTCTCAATTTCTAACAAAAATCAGGAAATTTACACCGTATTAGAGTAAGTTTTTGCAGAATTTATTTATTTTTTGTATAAATTTGACTCAACATTTGGGCATTTGGTGTATGGATGGGTCCCCCCCCCCCTTGCTCTACTCCAGTATGCAAAAAACCTATTAAATGGAATGTATGAAATAAGTACCCATAAGCAAATTTGAAAATGTCATTACTGAGGTGTAAACCTTGAAATCAAATTAATGTGTCTCAAGGTCGGAGGCTCACTTCCTCAGCAGATATTGGATGCATGCCACTTAACAGAATACATACTTTTAAATTATGTGCATGTGTCAATTATATCACTCAGTTTCTAGTAATGTTTAATTAGGTTGGTTGATTGATTTTATTTGGTACTCATTAACACTATGATAAATTATACAAATAATAATAATAATAATAATACACACCATTTATAGAGCGCCTTATACGACTGTTTCAAAGCGCTGATGCCTATTATTACGCTGCCGTCAGGAAACCGTCACAATCATTTCGCATTCACCTAGGAGACGCTGGCCAAGCGCGCACCCTATCTGCACTTAGATTGTAATGTTAGCTATATTATTATTAAAATACATTGCTGTAATTGCACTAATATGATATACAGAAATAGTACTTAATATATGAGTGCTGAGGATAAACTGGAAAGCTTACTGAAAGCGAAGTTCTCTTGGGTCTTTAATATTGAAATAGGGAAGACGAAAATGCAGTACAAATTAAGAAATATAATGGAACACATGAAACACAATGCAAAGTAGAAATCAAAGGCAAACAGCACATAGTGCATAAAACAGGAAAGTGATAAAAGTCACTGAGAAACAGAGCAGACCTGCTCAAAAATTTGGAAACTTTAAAATATTGAGTACCTTTGCTATCGTTTGGCATTTAGTTCTAAATGTAAAAGGCAGAATTGTAATACAAAGTTGTACAGCCTACCCCTGGTGCTATACCACTATTATATAGAAGGCCAGATGCGGTAAACGTTTGTCAAATCAGTGCAAAATCAATTAACAGTTTTATCCCTAGTCTTTCTACTTGTATGTAAGTTGGTAATCTTGAAATAGTAGCATTATATTAGGACCTTTAGATGCAGCTGAGGAATTCTTGGTAGGCCTATTCCATGGAGATAATGTAGGAAAAGTTTAAAGGTGAACCATTAATTTTCTTCTCCTTTGGTAATATGTCAGCCTTGCCTATGTTCCCTGCCAGGATGCACCTGCATACAGCGCAACATATAATTTGGTGAATTCTGATACTCCTGGGTGCATGACCAGCATCTGTGTGGTTTTCCTGGACTGTAAGGTTTGGACAAAAATTATCAAGAAAAACTTGATGTTAGGAAGCGATAGATGAAATCTTGATCTACAGCCCCTGGATGGGATGTGCCCTTCATGAGGATTTTGGTCCTACCCATCCACAGATTCTAGAAACACCTGATTCTAGTCTAACCAATCATGATCCTGACATGAATTTGAAAGGAATGAAGAGGCCAATTACAATGGCAGAAGTAGAGTTGCAAAGTACTAAAAACAAATCTAAGAAAGCGGGTCAGTTATTGGGTGGGTTTAGTCTTAAGATTTGCCACTTATTACAACAAAATGGATAGTGTTTGTGCAATATCTACTGAAGGGTTCATATTAAGGCCATGAGTCAACTGTCCACTCAACATGAAATTGCAAGAAATTGTTCTGGTTTCACATAACCCTATGCTTACTATGCAATTAATCTGATGATTGAGTGTCATAAGTGATATGAATTAGCGGCTAAATGACCATTCCTTTGATCCCGTCACTAATTACTTAATCCAACAAATTGAATCAATTTATACAAAACTGCGACTGGCCTAGAATCCTGCACCTATAGAATTCCTGGGCATCAACGAAGCATTTATCACAATTTTCGCTGACAACAGGTGGACAATATTACTCATAGCAATTTGTACCAAGAATAGAAACATCATGCATAATGGAAATATAAAAATAACTCTTCACCTGGGTTTAGGTACACTGGACTTGCATATCATATTCAAGCTAAGATTGCTATCAAACATGGCTCATTTACAAAGGAAAGTAAGGATGATTTCAAGTCTGTGTTACAGCTCTTTTGTAAGAGGTTTCTAGCATAGTCATTGACAAAGTATTGTTAACCCACCAAGACAATTCTGAAACATCTCTTGGTACCGCCATATTCCATCCTCATATTTTATCTACGATTTACCAGGATTCCTTGCATGAAGTTGATAAGGGCCATCAAAACATGGTATATTCATTATCTTTTTCCATCAAGAGTTAATAAGCAAGCCAGCTGAGTAAATCTAAGCCTATCAGGTGGTAGTTGCTCACATCACAAACTTTGTACAGTACATAACTATTAGGACCCAAGAATGCTTTGAATTTTACAATTTTTGACAGGGGACTGAGACTAAAATGTGGTCAAACTTTTGCTGATTTTACAAGAGTTGATGAGTGTCTATTGCTCTTCCATCCTTTCCATTCATGCAGACACACTACTGTCTTTTAAGGTCTGCTTCAAAATTCAACTGATGGTTAACCACTAAGAACGGTGGTTCTGGGTAGTTGCCATTGTCCAGAACAATAACAACTGACCAGAACCATGAGTTCCAGCTGGTCAAGGGCTGGTTGTGTTTTGAAATCTTTCCTTACATTGTGGCAGAGGACGTGTGCAAAAGTAGACCATGCTAAACCCCATACCTGAACCCTTAATTCCTGTCCCAGACTTGTATGATGAAACACAAATACTTTACCTTGAATCATTATGAGCTGTAGCCCAAATTCCCAGGTCCTTGTTGACCTTGGGGTACCTCTGGGCAGTGGTAGGATTAACAGCTGCCTTGAACTTTAACTAATTAGAAACAATGATCAAAATGTGATTAAGATTTGGGTCAGCGATCTAAAAAGAGAACTATTACACATTTGAAGAAAAGGCATCATGGCATAGTGATTGAAGTTTGTGTCAAAAGGAGGAAGACTTTATCAGTTAAACGTACAGAGCTTTTTATGGCAAAATGTGTCATGTTTGGACACACTTGACAAATATTTACGAGTAGTTGACATACTTTTAATTTGATATTTAAAAAATATCAGGGAGTTGAACCAGTTGACAAAATTCGAGCTCAGCTTGGGTCCAATTTCTTGGAGAATTGCAGAAAGTGCTATTTTCTTTAGTAAACCAACTGTCGCCAATTGTTTTTGTTCTACCATCACTCCATCCAGTAGAAAACCGTCGCATTGCATTTCACACAAGAATGGCTGCTTGCCCATTGTACACTTCGATTATCATATTTCTATAACAGCTTCTTTAAAATATTGCTCTTCAAGTTGGTCATCTAAGCATTTGAGATTAAATGTATTGCCCAAGAACATAATGAGTTGTCCATAGCGGTGGCAAAATCACATCTGTTTAAAGTCCAGGCCCCATATTCATGAAATGCTGCTAACTCTAGTTGACAACTACTCTATTGTCTACTTGTCAACTTTTGATAGGAAGACAATAGGTTAGTTTCCAACCAGAGTTAGCACCGGGCCCTTCATTCTTTCACAAGAACACACAAGCTCCTCTTTTATTTATTGTAACTTGGACTTTTTGGGCCAAAAGGGGCAAGCTAAACTGTCCTGAATTAAACAAGTTCTGACCAAATTGGACAAGATGGACTGTTCCGACCAAAATGGACCAAGCTGGACTGCTCTGGCTAAATATGACAAGCGGGACTGTTCTAATCAAAATGGACAATCTGGATTGCTCTGGCCAAAATGGACAAGCTGGACCATTCTAACCAAAATGGACAAGCTAGCTTGTTTCAAAAAATGGACCAAGCTGGACTGTTCAATCAAAATGGACAAGCCTTTTTGTCTGCCTCTCCATATATTTGCACTTTTGACCTACCCACTATGTGCCCAAATATGACCTATTTGGCCATGTTAGTTCCTACATAACATGAATCTTAATGTTACTCGTGACAGTGAGTGGTACTACCAGGGCATATCCATCATCACATACATCACATACCAAGCAAGGATTATTTGGATAATGAGTAATAGCATATTGAGGCCAATGGTAGGATACAGGCTCGTATGATGTGCACCCGGCCGGCCGTCTTTTGGATGACAGTGCCCATTTGGATCAGTCGGGGCCTTTCTTTGTATCGTATCATAGGAAGTCACATGATGTGATGTTCTAGTCTGCTGCAAAGGCATGTCAAATCCCTTATCATCATGACAATTTGTGAAAAGGCAAAATGGCATTGTTTGTTTGATGTGACATCTTCAATGGCTTACTTGATAAAGCTTTTGTGATTCACAATTTGTGGAGTTAGGCTGAAAGCCACTCAGCGGTGATACTGCTCGGGGGAGGAACTTGGTACAAAGATGGGTATAGGGATGTTCTGTAAACATGAGCAGCTTAAGTGCAAAATCTAGTATTCTAAGAGTCCCCTTTGTTGGCAAAATTTGGTAATTGAATTAGGTTTTTTTTTTCAAAATTTTCCAAAATATTCACTAAAGTGGTACTTTTTTTCACAATTTCCTAATTTTTTAAAGAAATATGACCAGTAAGTATAAATATATAAATATTTTTACAAATTTTGGTATTAAATCTGATCAACTGAATACTAATATTGGACTATTGGAGCATTGATAGGTCCCTTTTCTTTTAAATTAGTATGGCCACGTCCATACCCAAACAAAATTTGAGTACCCACTCCCCCTGATGTTACTACATGATGGCATTTAGAAGGTTGTCAAAACATGCCTCAAATTGACCATTTCCTTTTTGTGATCTTTTATTTTGATTGGATTCAGGTGAAGGAAGAGCAATTGAGATCAAGATCCAGATGCTGCTCTTACACAAACAAAGGAAATGATAAGGAAAGGGTTTTATTAGATAACAAATATGAGCCACTGCACCTGGGTCATTTTGCAAATGTATGAGTATCAGTCAAAGACATGCTAGAAGTCAGATCATTGTAGGCCTTGTAGGACTCCAGTTAGCCACCGTTTTCAAGTCTAGTCATTGGGTTGGCGTATCAGTACTTATCACCAATGAGTCCCAAGAATGGTCCTGCTAGTTCAAGGTTTTGAGTCTTGATAGATTAGTTGGCCTTTCTACAGGTTTCAATTCTAATGAAGTGCAGTTAGCAGTAGATCTACTTTTGCTTTGCACCAATGAGCCCCCATGTTCAATCCCTTATAGTTACTGGTTCACCCAGAGTTTTTGATAGCTCTTTTGGTATTAGTACTCAGACGTATTTAGACCTAATAAAGTGTGAAAGCATAGCAGTATTTCACTCGCTTTATGCCAATCAGTCCTGAGTTCAATCCTCACTAGTTCTTCATTGATACTCTCTTCAAATATACCTCTTTGTTTTGCGCTCATGATTCATGGGTACGGATTGGTAATGGTTGTCCGTCAAATTAAATTCTCGCTTTGCATGTTCTCTCTGTACCCTAGTCTTAATTTGTTCAATACTCAAGTTCTTCTACTGTCGCTTGTAACTGACACTAGTTTGTTCCATAACTTTACTTCTGAAACTGTTTTACTGGAAATAGATACTTAAAAGTGCTTGATGATCACTCATAAACATATTCCACACACTTTCTTCAACCTAGGGGTAAAGCAATTTGGAAATAACACAAAGTAAAAGGGCCTCTCCAATTTTGGAATGTGTCGATAAAGCCGATGGAATACAGATTTTACATAGGAATTAGTAATAAATTTCGAAAAATAATAAATAATAAGGACCTCCCTCACCAAATGTTTTAAAAAGGCCGGACGTAAAACTTAGTAACTTATTATACTTGTTCTTACTTAGTTAGTTTTCAAATCATAGCAAAATATGTATTTAAATTGGGAGGCTCAACCTCTATTTAACATAGATGATCATTTTGTGGTGCCAGCAGGACTGGGACAATTCGTGACCCAAGTTTGGCCCCAAGGTTTGCCCCCTTTTTTTTCAAATGTTAAGTTTTGTTTCTTTCATGGCAGGCGAAAGATAACAGCCCACTTAGTTACCTATAAACATGATAAATGTTCCAATTCACAACTATGTCTTATAGTTTTACCGTTTATTGATAGTGAAATTGAATATACTGAGATATTAATGTATTTGTCATGTAAAATGAGAGTTGACATATGAGTTATAAAAATAAGCTTAACTAGAAGTTAACAATTAGACTATGACCTCCAGATACAGGCAAAATCATTTGAGAGATCAATCATATAAGCTCCAAAAAACACACTGAATTTCCCCTACAAATTAGGTCTGCAGCTAATTTTAGTTGCATTTTAATCCATCGATATGTTATATATACTCTAAGCAATATCAAGTTCGCTAGCCTCGGGACTTTTTTGACTGAGAGATTTCCTATACTGATCTGATTTGAAGGCGCAAAATATATCAGTGCCTACTGAAAATCATGCCTTAATTCTCTGTTTTTAAAATAATTTCTCTTTCCTATGGGGTTTGGTTTCAGCTTAAATAGTTATTGGTCATTTCCATGAAAGGTATTCTTAAACAGTGTAAAATTCAAAATACGGTTGATAGGGTTCTTTGTATTATTGTTATTTTCTGCGTAAATTGTTGAAATTAACTCCTTACCGAAGTATCTATTATAATTCTCACTTACTTTTTCAAACCAAAGATTTTGATACATCCAACAAAATCAAACAAGTTAAAATCAAGCATTTAAGTCCAAAAACGTTAAAGATGGTATATTATACAGAGTGTTCCAATAAAAATGCAACAAACTTTGAACTTTTCTCTTGAGAAATCAGAGCACAATTTTGAGCAAACGTTATATTAATGTAATAGAGCAGACCATTGGTTTTTACAAGATTTTTGTTTTGTGTAATTTGGATCTCTGAATCAAAAGTTATTGCACATTTTGTAAAGACCCAAAATATCATAACGATTTGATTTGTTAATCTGTAAAGATTCACCATTGGTGACGTAACGGAGCACACAATGAATGGAAATTACTAAATACCTCACATGATTAGGAGAAGTATCCCTTGAACTCATTTCATGTCATGGGTTGTTGCGTCTGGTTGAGTCAACCTGTTGCGTCCCCTTGTGGGCCAGATGAATTGCTAACTTACTTGAGTTCTTAAACTACTTTGTCTTCTGTTTTTTCCTTGGTTTCTGTTAAAGACTTGTGAATTACAGTATCATTGGTTGACATCTTGTATAAAAAATCCACTTACTATTTTTCGTAGTAGTAGTGACGTTTCACCTCCTAACAGGAGGCTTTCTCAAACTGTGCTGGCAGCCGATGAGATCTGGATTTTTTATACAATTACTTTTGTGGAATTTGCAATGTGAATTAAATCCTGATGAACCTCTTCAATGGTTGACATACTTTTATTTGACTCTTTTGGTAGAAGTTGTATCTAAACTACCCAATTGTCTCACCAGAAGTAACAGATTCTAGGAATATGAGAGTATGAAGGTTTGTACTTTAATTTGAAAATGTTGACCTGTTTCAGTTAAAGATGAAATTAAAATATCATTTTTTTGTTAGGTACATGTTATTTAAGATTTGTTTGGATTGATTATGCTCTAGTTGGTTGTAGAATAACGTCATATTCTCCTCATTTCAAGTTCCGCATTTCTTTAAATGGAAGTCTAATCTCACAAACCGGACCAAAGTAATATCTCTGGACTGGAGTGGTAAAATTAAACAGGACAAAAATCATGTCGTAGATAAATTACTACACTTTTGAAAGACATATTACTATGATGTAATCTTTTGGCAACTATTTTTAATATTTTTAATTGCTCGTTGCATTAATATTGGGACAAGTTGTACATAAGCATGAAATTGCTACCAAGACTGGCTCCTCTCAGTGGTTCACTTGCCATAGCTACATGGTCATTGGATCAATTTGGAGAGGTCAGGGGTTTGAATCCATGGAAAACTGTGCATTTTGACATATAAATTTAAAACTATAAATCTTGAAGCATGCAGTAAGCAGCAGATTAACGCACATAAACCAATATGGACATACGGGCAAATAAATTAGTCCATGTTTTCCAAATCTTAACAATGTACCCAATCTTGCTGAATATTCAAATGAACCTATGGTCAAGGTTTTTCCATGTGGTAGCAACAAAAATAACCAACAATTATACCAAAGTCATGACAGATTCATGCACAAAATATATTAATACGCAGTGATATGGTACACATACAAAAACACCATTTCAAAATGTTGTAGAATACAGGGAATATGGATCTCGTAACAGATGCTTACTCCATACTTCAAGGTTTTAGAAAAGTGATGTCCCAGGAGGTAATTTTTAGCATTTGAAAGTTAAGGTTAATGCCATAGATTAAGTCTGCCCTGATGAGAAATCAGGTGAGAAAACCTTGTGAACTTGGTTTGTTCAAGGTTATCAAATAATCTGACATCTGATTCCAATCTTGTCCATCATCATAATACCAAGCAAGGCCAATAATCAATCTTATAATCCATCTGTTGTCTTATTACTCATCCACAGTATTACCTGGATCCACCTCAAGAGATCAAGGAGGCTATGAGGGCGAAGACTTTGGTTGAGGAGGACTTCTTCACACTGAACCACGGTGAAGTCAAACACGTTATCTCTGAGTAACAACAGGAACATGGATTAGACAAGGGACATTGGCTGAGGAGGACTTTTTCACCCTGAACCACATTGAAGTCAAACATAGTATCTTTGAGTAATGATAGTAATCTAGAAAAGAGAGGCTTATAAGAACAAAGACATTGTCAGTAGAGACTTTTTCATCCTGAACCACAGCGAAGTCAAACACAATATCTCGGAGCAACGACAAGGACTTTGGCAAGAGATCGTGACAAAAGAGGATAAATTTCTTCACCTTAAACAACGATGAAGTCAAACATGTTATATTTGAGTAAGACAGGGACCTAAACAAGGGAACCTATAAGGCAAAGGTACAGAGGACATAATAATCTCTGGTTTCAGGGAAGTATGTACCGTATGGTAGATTAAGAACAAATTCTGTGAAAGATCAAGGGTGCTTTGAAGAGAAATAAGACATTGAAAAAGACTGATTTTTACAGTAAGAGCTTGCCATAGACAAAGGATAAAATCACTCTTTTACTGATTTTCTTGTTAGGGCCAGAGTATGTTTGGCCTCCACACAAATATTTGCTATTTTGCTACCAAACATTTGGTTGTGACATAAAACTGACGAGTGACTCCAAATAAATAACGTCAACACTGACTTAATCACAAATTAAACTTCACGCTAAATTGCGCATGTGTTGAATTGATTCAAAATAAAGTCACTAAACAGGCATCAAATGTTAATGACGGGTCTATACTTTTTATTTGATCACATTTATTTGATGAAATCACAACCAAATGTTTAGTAGCAAAAGTCTAAAATGTTATATCTTGACTCTGAGTAATATATGGTAAGAACTTGCCCTAGACAAGGGGTGAATGAAATCACTCTTTGTTCCTCTTCTTATTAGCATAGCATCTAAGCAATAAAAGGCACGAAAGATCAAAAACACTATGAAGGCAAAGACAGAAAATGTTGGCTTCACCTTGACCCAAGACAAAATTTAAAGAAAATTCATATATATGACTAATGGTAAGAACTTGCCCTAGACAGGGCTGAAATCATTCTGATTTGAATTCATGTGAGTGTGCCATTAGTGACATTATGGATTTGAAGCCCATGAGGGACTCATTCTAAGAGAGCACACCCATGGCATACAAGTTGAACTTATGTTAGGTTAATACTCCTTTAAATTTGGAATTCTGGGTTAACTGCTTTTAGCAGACAATCTTTTTTTGGACATTATAGAAATTGATTTCATTTATTTAGAGAGGAAGAATAAATCAAACTGAATTATCCTGAATCCTACATACAACACAATCAGTAATGCTAGAGGAGTTTATTACAAGAAGCACTATTTGAATCATGTGTAATGATACATCGAAATCTATGGGGACTGGGTAGTTTAACTGTAATTGTGTATGAATGTACTTAATTCAATAAGGTCTTATGTGTATTACATCTCTCTTAATATAATCCTAAACGTCCCAGTCCAACAAAATCCAACAAAAGAAATCAAGAAAATAGCTTAAGTCAGTCCAAATATGTCAAGGGTGGGTGACAATGTACAAAGAATCGCTGCTGAGGCAGCCCTTGCCTGGTGGATTGAGTTTGCAGGTCATTGTATCGGGGTTGCAGAGATCAGGGGTTCAAATCTATGAACATGAAGTATTTGCAATATAGGAATTATGGTTAAGTAAGTTATTATTGCAATCATTAAATTTCCTACAAGTCATGAAATTTTGAATGCAACAATTTCGTGGAGTAAACAAGCGTTTGACCTCACATGATACAAAGACTTTCAAGCAATTACTGCGTTAAACAACCAATCAAGACACGCACGTTGCATTTTCGTTATCGATGCATAGTTGTACACGCTCTCATCATATGCACCCTGCAGATTTGATTTGTAGGAAATTTAAAGATTTCAATAATAGAGACGCTTAAAAAGATTTGCTCACCTTAGAAACATCTAGATATTTCCCATAGATTTACAGGGGAGATACAAGACATGCCGACATTTTTATTCCGGCATGGAGACAAAATTGGGGGTATTCGGTTTTTTGCCAATAGCTTGTTGATGATGCATCGCACCTTGTCTTAGGGCGCGCATCCTGACACACGCTTTGCGTGCAGGTTGGCGTATCATTCGCATAAAGTATTATTTGCGCAGGTTGTCTCTACGCGTAACCAAGTATTGGCACTCTGGAGTTTATTTTGGCGGGAGCAGAGTGGACCCGAATACCCCCAACTTGAGCTCCATGCCTGACGAGGCCATTACACAGGCTGGTATACAAAGCCTGGTATCTCCCCTCTAAATCTATGATATTTCCTCATACTTATTTTCTCAGAGATGTATCCTAGTGATTGCACTGTGTGAAAATTGGCTGAAAAAAATTGTGAGGGAGTGTGATAATATTCAGTATTGAAGTTTACACTTATCAAGGAAGAAGAAGAAAGGGGAATGCCTCTCCTTGACAATTATATGCTGTGTCGAGATTAAAAAGTATAAGCAAATCGTCATGTGAATGCTGCTAAGTGATAATTGCTGCCATATGTTATATTAATGTTACTCCTCATAAATGGAATGCACTGACCGAAGGCTGGACAATATGAAGTATGTAAAGAAAAAAGGTGGAAAATGGCAGCTATTACACTTAGGACTTTCTTTGATTAATATGATGAAATGTTTTTTGAAGTGTGGCATAATCCTGGGGCCTAATAAGACGTGTGTACTGGTTTTATCAAAACTTGGATCACAAGCCTTTGTCAAGTGTGTGTTGTTAAATTCAGAATTAAATTAAGTCCTATGCAGTGGCTTAACCAGACTTTTTCAGCAATAGTGATGCACACGTTTTAGTTTTAACCGACAAGTAACATATTTATGAGACTTAAAAGTACACCTATTTTTCAA
>JXSR01S027163.1:1541-13795 GCA_000969725.1 Ophiothrix spiculata | reverse complement strand
GACCCCCAGGGTTCTGCTCATGGGGGGGGGGGGGGAGACACAATTAATGCTGAGTGGACCATCCATGCTCACACCTGGCCTTTCAAAATGGACTCTAAACAAGTATTTCTATTTATTATTGTGATTTGTTTTCCTTTACATAATTGAGAATGTAAGTACCAAGGTACCCATGTGTGTGGTCCTTGGTACGAAAGATATAAAAAGATGCAAGTTATATTAATAGTAGTTGATATTTCAAAAGACAGGCTAGTCTATCATTCACTTATGAGGTCTATCTAGATGGGGCTGTGTAAGATGTGACTTGCCAGAAAATGTCAAAATGCAGATAATTTTTTGTTTTGTTTGTTTGTTTGTTTGAGTTGCATGACTTGGTACTGCAACTCAGACAGATTATCTAAATGAATCTTATAAGTTGCAACATGTTTTGAAATAAAATATTATTAAAATCAAACATATCCTTGTAACAAAAATAACCAATGCCAAAGTCATTGGAAAGCATGTAATACTGGTGGGAGGTTTGCAATTGAGGAAATACTTGTGGAACAGGAGGAAATCATTAATAAATCTGTATTACTTCTAACCCTGAAAGTGGTCTGTATATTCCCCATGTGCACTATTATTTGGAGTATGAAATTTAGAGAAATACCATCCTTTACCAGTGGCAGCACCAGATTGGGGATTGGATTGTAAAGAATAGGGAGCCTATCTTTGGATTCAAAATATCCCATATTCTTGCCTGCCTGAATCTTTGTGGGAGGCTAGTCTGCAATTAATAATTCTACCCCTGATTCTGCCACTTCAAAAGGGGTTCCTTATCTCTCTAAATTCCAAAGATTTTAATCAATCTTTTTGAGTGTGCACTCACGGCAGACTTTTTTGGATTGAAAATTCATTTTTCAGATTGAATTTTCAATCCTTGGAATATCTCTCTTACTTCCAAGATTGAAAATTCAGTCTGAAAGAATGAATTTTCAATCCAAAAAAGTCTGCCGTGAGTGCACACTCTTTTTTATTTTTTAGAGAGATAGCTCAGTCTGGGTGCAGGTGTCACATGTTTCAGCAAATTTACAATTTTTAGGCTTGTAGAGCCCAATCCTATCTCACATAGTGATGTGATGATTATAGTCTACATAAATATTAAATTAAAGCATGATCAGTTCAAACTATAGGCTTTGAAACCCGGGTCCTGGGTCATTGGGTGTCAGCTTTTTAGCGATAAAAACTTGGTCTATTGGTCTGCAGTTGCCATCCACTTGTTTTCCCACACGCTCTACGTCCAATGCCCTATTTTTCCAAGCCTTAAATGACGCCTTATTTTCTGTCCGACCTGGGCCTAATATCTCTATTAGGGCCTACCTTCTCACAATCGAAGAGGTCTAAAGACTAATGGAAAAACAGATATCCTTATTTCAGTGCTTTGTGGATTTCTGCTTGGAGCTGGATTTCATTGCAAAAGCTGTAGCGCGCAAATCATCCATTTTCACTGATTCAAAGACCTGTATCATTATCGGGACGGTAATCTCGGGACAGTAAAAGTAGTAAAATATCGTCCCGATATTTTGATATTTGTCCGTCAACGTCCCGCTTTTTCGAGCCAGGGGGGGCCCCCCCCCCCCCCCTGCTCCCCTGCTTCGTACGGCCATGTATAAGGGGACCCGTTCATGTTCCAAATTTTGAGTCAATTAATCAATCAATCAATCAATGATACAAGTACTTGCATAACATGCATACCCCATGAAGGAGTCTATTCGTACAGGGGACCCACTGCTGTACCTGACTGTCCGACCACGGAGCAAGTAGAGTAAAGTTTCTTGCTCAAGGAAACAAGGATACGAAATGTATTCATTTTTTCACACATTTTCTTAGTAAGCTAGGGTTTATGAAGACATGCTCAAATTGCCCCAAACTTTGAAAAGAAGAACTAGAAGAAATCCTATATAAGGGCCGTTTAAAATACCAGAGGGCCTGATTTGCTACCACCCCACCCCGTGCCACTCAAATTTGCGGCACGTCCCTAAAAACACTAAGGTTTCTGTCGACATGCCTTATGTCGACATTATGTCGACAAAAAACATATCTTGACATGTCGACATTAAATATAATTTGTCGACAAAACTGGGCAAGTAACTTTCCATAAAACTTTTTATATTAGTATGCGTTGAGTCGAACAGAAAAACAACAATATCACTCTTAAAAAACATGCTGAAAAGTTCAAATTATCGTTCCCTTTATCATATATACAACAAAAAATTACAAAATATCATGGATTTGTCGTACTCAGAAAGAATTAACACATTTGTAAGGTAAGTCGATCTTAAGCTTTAATATCTAACCATTTCGTTTTTCTCGCAAAAAACAACTCTTTGATATAAACTTTATGTCGACACATATGTCGACGTCGACAACAAATTATTGCGACATGTCGACATGAAAAAACAGTCTCGACAGAAACCTTTAAAAACACTTTTGTACAAAGTAGAGTAAGTAGCACCCCCTTCGGGTTTTCCTACATTTGTTAAACAACCAATCAAAAAATAATAATACAGATGGCGCTATTGCAATAAAATGAATAGGGCGTTCAGGGGGGAAATTCCCTAGATCCTGGGTTTTTAAAGGTCAAAGGTTATCTTTATTTACTGCAGTGTCTGCCAGAAAATTGTCTAATAATATTATAATTATAACATATATAATCAGCTTGAACTTCTGTGAGTGATGTCATCTTGGGAAAGTACCGTGCTGGTGTAACCTATTTGTGGTCTGGAAAACCCAACCCAGACAATTTGCGTCTGAAGCTTTATGAGGTTTTCTGGTCGTTTGAAGATTACAGCAGGGCCAGGGATTGCAACAACAACAGTAGGTCTTGGTAAGTTTTAGGGATTTTTGTATTTAAAATCAATTTATCCTTCCTAATTCTGATTTTCAGATCCAAAGCCATTGGCAAAGCAGGGATTGATGGGGACAATTGAAGCTGGGCAATTTGATTCTGATTTCTGGATTGAAATACAAAACTTTTTTGTCAAGTTCTGACATCATGACAATTTTGTCTGAATTCCAGCAGGTTTTTACTTATATTCCAAAACTCTATATCATATTCTATTGTGATTATTTTTAAACCTGTCAGAATTGAATTTCTATTACATTTCAGAGACATTTTGGAGTAAATATAGTGTTGCCTAATGATTCGATTGTGCTTTTGTTTAGGCCAAGTAACAAAAATAACTAGTTGATCGTCCGGACTTTTCCGAAAAGTTGGTGAGGGAGGCCCTTATTATTTGTTATTTTGTTATTTTTTCCAAGATGGTTGCCATGTCCAAGATGGCCACCATAACATATTTGAAGATTATATTATGGTATTTTAGGGTTATTAAAGTGCAATGAGGATCCTGTTCACTTGTCAATACCAATTAAAAAGGGTTTTGTTGATTTTTTTGTTTTGTTTTGGGGATTTTTTCCAAAATAACAAAAAACAAAAAAATTGGTGCGGCGTCAAAAATTGGTGAGGGAGGGGACGATTTACCTGAAATATCTGGCTGTGGTATTGGTACCACAGCCAGAAGCAAGCTCTGCAATAAAACCTGCGCATAAGTGCACATACCCAATATCCCCCAAAATGATCATAGCTGTCAAATACGAACTGCAACCCTCCACAAACATGACAAAGGATATTTATACTAAATTTACCTATTATTTAACACTTCCCAAAGTTGTTAGTCTCACAAAAATGATGTTTGAAGATGTGTTTACAATGGTTACCAATGTAAACAAACGATACATCATACATACCATTTGATTTCTCTGATCCGAACAGTGCGATTTTCATAAATTTAATTCAAAAAGGTCCCTTTCATGAATATGGAATAAAACAGGTCTGTTTTTTTCAAGTACCATTTGTATTTTTCAATTTATACACAAATGGCCGTTATGTGATTTGTGTTTCTCGAGCAATGGACGATCAACTGGTTATTTTTGTTACTTGGCCTTACAGTCTTTAAAAGGTCTTTTTGTCTATCCTATTTGATAATAAATGGTTTAAGGAGTTTGGTCCTATTTTTCAAAATTGATTTTTCAATTTCATATAAAAGATCACCACTACCAAGGTTTCAGTTTCAAATTTCACTTGAATTGGTCAAACCATTTGATTTTATAACCAATTTTGTATTTCAGAGCTGCTGATTTGTGAAAATCTAATTATGGTAACCATATTTTAGCACATTTTCATAAATATTTTCAAAATAAGACTTCTATCGGCTGTCAAATTTTACATGGATTACGAGAAATGTATGAGAAATATTTTGGCCCAAAAATCTCAAAAACCTAGCTCCTTTAATTTAATATGTATTCATTGATCTATAGATCATATCGATATTTGACATAATCACGCCGTTAATGGGGTAAATCCACAGAACTGGACGAGGAATCAGAACTCAGAACGAGGCCAAGTATGATAAACACACTACTTGCTCTCGCTCTGAGTTCCGTTCTCCGTCTGATTCTGTGGATTTACCCCATCAACGGCGGGAGTAGGTCAATTATCGATATGGTCTATAAGTAACTTCTACATCAAAGCCTGTTCAGCATATAGATTTATAAGCTCTCTGGTCCTAGAGAGAAATGATATAGGCTTACTTTTGTATTGTCAAGTTCAGGAATACTTTAGATGGGACCAACAGCTTTACATGCCCTCCGAAGCACAAAGAAAGTACATTTTCTTGCTTAAAGGAAACAAGGAGATGTGCCGAGCCCGGGATTCGATCTGGGAACAGATCTATTCAATGCTCTAACCGCTCGACCACGCTCCCCTCATTCTTAACTTATAAATGTTAGAGTTTCAGAGTAGTTTAAATGTGAAGATCTCAGTATTTTTTGAAATATCCTTTAAGAAGTTGACCTAGCTTTTACTTCCCAAGAGTTTAGAATAGTATTACAGTACTTCATATGTTGTCTGAATATGTTTATGAAATATGTTTTGCTAGTCCAAAAATACAAATAGGGGCTGATGGGTAGTCCCAAAATGACTAGGGTCTGCTAATCTTAAGGTTCACCACAGAGATAAATAAAATTAGGTATGTCAGTCCAAGATTGAAATAAGGATTCACAAGTACGAAAATGAAATAAGATTTGCCACTCCTAAAATGTAATAAAGTTGGCTGCTCTAAAAATGAAATAAGATTGGCTAGAATAAAAATGGAATTGATTAAAAGGTAAAGTTACAGAATTTTATCATGCAGATGTAATTTTATGACTAATGAACATTATTCCATTTCTGGACAAGCAAGCCCTATTTCATTTTTGGACCGAGGAACTTCGTTTCATTTTCGGACTAGCGAACCTTAATTGTTTTATTTTAGGACTATCAAACTTTATTTTATTTTTGACTGGTAAACCTTAAGATTAGCGGACCTGTTTTAATTCTGGACTAGATTAGCAGCACTTAAGTTCAAAAATTTGAATTTGAAATCTTCAGACAATCTAGGGATGTTACCAATTGCTTCATTGGCATCAAACAAGGGTACGCAGTAGTAATACGGTAAACATTATTTCAGTTTGGGATCGGACAACATCCCCATAAAATTTACCAACATTTGATGTGCTGCAAACAATAAAAGATGTCAGATAAATCCTGGGGATAAATTATTTGACGCATGTACCCTTATTTTTTCCTAACACTTCTTGTTTATATTCTCTGTCAAATTATTTTTGAACAGTTTTTGCTGCACTTTGGACCAATAGAGGAAATACTAACAGCAACATAAAGAAATCAGTGCTGAGTACAATGGCGACAGCTGCAACATCATTGTCTAAGACTAAGCCTAAGTATAGTCATTTCTGGGGATATCAGAATCCATATGGCACCCAATGCAATCCTTCTCCATGGACTGCAATGAAATGGAAACTTCTTTACACCAATGAGACCAATCTACCAAAATCCGAAGAGGTACAGTAACATCTTTACATCATGTCAAATTCAATTTCATTTTTATGACAAATACCAGTATTGGTATACCTGGGTATACCCCTTGTACCCGCGGGAGGGGGGGGGGAGGTACTTAATTTTGTTTTGGCAGGTATACGATATCTGCAATATAGGGTCTTGCGGATCTGATTTTTGGTCAAAAATATGGTCCGTGGAACTGATTTTTTTGCCCGAATTGTGGTCTCAGGAACGGCCTTTTCCCAATAAAAATATGGCTATTTGAACTGAAAATCATTCAAAAGTAGGTTGAAAACTTAATAAAACACACTTTTGAGACATTTTCTTTGAAAATTGGGGCTTCGGAACTGAAGTAATCTTGAAATGAGCATCATGGTAAGCGGAAGAGGAGGCTGGCACAGTGAACCCCAGGCTTGTACCCCTGGAACTTTTTAGAAGTATTACTTAGATTTACTAGGTATTTTAATTTGATCTAAATTGGCAATTTAGGACCAATAATCATTATATCAGCCATTCTTTCTGGGTTTGATACCCTTTCAGAGACTGCAGAAAAAAAAAAGAACGACTGATCGTGAGTTGATAACCTTATCCGTCCGCAGAACAACGAAATCCAACAACAGCAAATTTAGAAATTAAGTTATGGATTGAATGTATGAGCATTGTATATGTACCAAGTCGCTGTTGAGGTAGAGTCTTTCCAGAGAAACATTAATTTGATCTGGACTCTGGACGTGTAAGGTTAAATCCCAGAGAAACTAGGTATTTTTATATAGGAATTTTGAGAGTCAAAAGTTTAAATATCTATAGATAGATTTATTTCAGATCTCAAATCTATGACTTTTGAAACTTTTTTTTTTTTCAGGTATTAGAAGAACAATTACCAGTCTATCCTCCAAACTTTAAATCTTGTGATTCAGATGATGTGAAAGTAACCTGGCTAGGTCATGCTACTACACTAGTGCAACTTGATGGAGTAAATATCTTGACCGATCCCGTCTTCAGTAAAAGATGCGGACCAATTGATAGTTCTGCCTTTTCCTATGAGAGATTTCGTCTAGCTCCATGTTCAGTTGCTGACCTTCCACCTGTCCATGTAGTCATTATTAGCCATTCCCACTATGACCATCTGGATCATAAATCTGTTAAAGATCTAAACAAAAAATTTGGTGAAGGCATCCACTGGTTTGTCCCGGAAGGCCTTAAATCTTGGTTCACCTCTTGTGGCTGTCGAAATGTAGAGGAGTCAAACTGGTGGGATGAGAAAGCTTTGCCCTCACATCCCAAATTCAAGATGGTCTTCACTCCAGCACAACACTGGAGTGGTAGGACTTTGGTGACAGATAAGAATAAATCTCTTTGGGGAAGTTGGTGTGTGATTGGGGCGAAACATAAATTCTTCTTTGCGGGAGATACTGGGTATAATGACGAGGCTTTTAAGCAGATTGGACAACACTATGGACCATTTGATTTGGCGGCTTTACCAATAGGGGCATATCTTCCAAGGTTAGTTGAATGAATAAAGGTGAGAGTCTTTCTTAAAAGTTTAGGATTAAAGAAGAAATAATTGTGTTAAATTCTGGACTCGCCATCACAACTTCATACATTGCAACCCAATTGCCAAGTCTTTTTCAGACTGAACAGAGATGCGCCGGATTGATTGGTCACATGATAATCCGTGAGGAATTTGTTTCAGAACCATATGTCTGTCGTATCTCTGCACAGTTTGAAGAAGTCCCAACGATCGGGAACATCACTAAAATTGTAACAGTGAGTCCAGAATTTGATCCAATTATTTCTTCTGTTGTATACCTACTGGATAAATGACATCAATCCCAAATATGTTTAGGATTAAAGCATAAAGTAAATATTCCAGAATCAATAAAGCTATAAGATTATCAAGATCATATATCTTTTAGGAGTTTAGGAAAAGTATATTTTAGGTCCTAATCATTCAATCAAGTTTTGACAACATGAATTCTTTATATTTGAATCAAGAACGAAAAAAAGTATTTCTGCAATTTCTCAGCGTTGATGCAATGCAAGCAAAGAATAATAGATCTGAAGTACAGCAAATGGGCAATAAAAAGACTTCATTTAAAAAATCAAAGCGTTGTACAATCATGCTTCAGTGCTTTGAAGTGGTGCAGATAACGACTTATGCATCTCCTGTTTCTCTAGATTGATAATGATAATTCATGGTTGATATTTCAGAGAGATTATGGCACCACAACATGTCAACCCTGAGCAAGCTGTGCAGATTCACCAAGACATCAAGGCAAAGAAGTCTGTAGGCATCCACTGGGGGACCTTTGCTTTGGCATATGAGGTAAGCACACAGGCTGTGTATAGGGCGGTGGCAAGAAAGGTCAGTAGGTCCAATACCTTCCAGAAGACATCATGTGTGCAGTGAAAACAAATAATTGGCACTGAAATTAATGGGGTTTATTGCTTTGTTCATCAGTCCGGGCAGTGAACCAGATCAGGTTCGCGAACCAGATCTGGTTTGGTTGAATCAAATTTGGAACGAAAATTCTCACAATGCATTGCACTTATACATTTATATTCAGATTTACAATCTAATTTTGACTATTATAGATAGTATTTTTTGCTAGTTTGTCAACATATACTTGTTCTTAGAGAACAATGTTATATTTCTGGTGAACAAAGTTTTAAAATAGTTTACATATTTAATTGATTACGTAATCTAATTAATTCTATTGCCTTATTAACACATAATCTCACGGCAGATATTTAAAAACTCACAACAGATTTTTAGGCAGTATCGTACAGGTTACGAAAATGGCAAGAAAAGTTTATCCAAACCTTTAATAAACTCCCCCGGGAACAAAAGCCCCCAAAACACCAAATTCCGAATCAGATCCAGATCAGGTTCGTTGCCCGGACTGTTCATTGCATGGAAGACAAATTGACCTATAGACTTTCCATGCAACTGCCCTATAAGAAGCACAGAAGAATGTAGGCATCCATTTATGGACTTTTCCTTTGTGGTAGATTAGGTAAAAAGGTAAAGGCCATTGCCTGTATATATACACAATTCACAGTGTCTCTCTTTCAATTAAAGGAGAATGCTCCATTTTTTCAAAATTTAGTTTTCAGTGTCATATGAAAGATGGCCACTAAAGAGGTTTAAGTTTCAAATTTAAGCTGATTTATTTATTTATTTATTTGCGACATATTTAAAGAGGGTAGCCTCAATCAGTGGACCAGCACTGCTTTTCATAAGGGCCCTCTAAACATAGAAATACAACAGGTAAAATGCATTATATAAAAATTACGTAAAATTTAGGATATATAGAAGGTACATTTTTTTTATAAATTTATCATAAATATAGTACATTTAGAGTAAAATAGATTAAAAAGAACATTGACAACTTACAATACGAGTAAAATGGTTAATTAAATTATCTTACAAATTAATATCGAATAGCCAAATTCAGATATATCCGGATCCTTATAAACGACAATTTCGCAAATAACATTCTTGACTCTCAATACATAAAAATATACTGTTACGACGCGCACATCAATTTCTCACCGACGCCATGTGATTTGTATAGGCCTATATTTAAAATACAAATTATAAACATGATGAACTTCATTGACTTTAAAAAGACATATAAGAAGACATAAATATACCACAATATACCAACAAAGACTAATAATACATTTCCTAATACAAACTACTGCAGAAGCAGGGATTTATAGACGGCCGGTTGAACCATTTTGATTCTATGGGAAATATTTTAAGAGCTGCCTACACATTACAGTGAGCCTATGTAAAATTAATTATGGTTACCATAATTAGACATTTTTAAATAGATCTTTAAAACAAACACAACTCAGCTGTGAAATTTCACATGGGTTATGAGAAAAATGTGAGCATCATTTTGATACAAAAATCTCAAGAAGTTTGAAAACAGGTGAAGCAATTGGACCATGTTTCTAAGTGATTAACAGGGGTTGCCTTTAGACTTTTAAATTCACTGGACAGAAGGACCAGTAAGTCTCAAAATCCACAGGTCCTTCACTAAATTTTCAGGTCCTTCAGAAGGACTTTTAATTCCAAAATCAGTGACAGCCTAAAAATACAATCGGACCGAAGGACCATCTCATTGCTGAACTGGTCGGTCCTTCCAAAATTCTGTCGGTCGGGACCAACAGTCCGACGGTAAAGTCGAACCCTGGATTAACTCAGACTCCACTACAACAATGTTTTGTGATCTAGATACTATCCTACATACTTAACCACACGCCTTGTTACCATTCCTATCATTGAAGAATGCCACATGGGTCAAGAGGAGCACATAAACCTTGAAGTATGCAACAAGCGATCAGACTCTGTTACGAGATCCATAGCATATATCCCTTGTATTCTACAACATTGTGAACTGGTGGTTTTGTATCGTGTAAGAGACTAGTGATGATTGATTAGGACTGATTAAGGCCAAATCACTGCATATTAATATTAATATTTTCATATATGAATCATTCATGATTTTGTTATTATTTTTGGCTAATTTTGTTGCTACCACATGGACAAACATTGATTATTTAAGTTCATATCCAGCAAGATTGGGTATATGGTTATGATTTGAAAAATATGGACTAATTTATATCCCCGGATGGTCATATTGGTTTTTGTGCGTTAATCGGCTGCTTGTTGCATACTTAAAGGTTTACAGAGTATACACACGCCACTCAGCTGATTCAAACACATAACACATAATACAGACTGGGTTTGCCTAGTGGATTTTGCTCTTAGATGATGGCTCAATCAGAGCTAGTCAATATTAGTCCGATGTTATATTGGCGCAATATTGGTATAACGTTGACATTCTGACGGCTGAATGTTGAGCTAATATCGTAAAACCAACTTTAAGTTAAATTGGGTTTCAAACTCTAGTAATAGCAATTAATTTGACTATTCTCTACCACTGGGTTTCTCTCAATTGTGTAAGGAGTTGAACCCCTCCAGTGTGCAAATTAGTTGGTAATCTGGTCATCCTGAAGACCAAAATTTTGTGCGGATTACCAGAACTCCATACCTGGTAATCCGCGGGATGTCTAGCCCAATAGGGAGGTGTGATAAATCAACATTTTTGCGGAGCCCCCCTTAAAATATGTAGTAGACCCTACAAAACAAGAATATGAAAAAGAAAAAATAATTTGAGTTCAGGAACCCCCCTGTACATAATCTATGAAAGTTTTGGCATGAGGTTGCTGAATTCGGAAGACTTGCACCATGTATTTGTATAGGTGATATTATATGAAGTTCAGAAATTTGTTGAAATGACATGATACATGAAAGATAGTGTTAAAGGTGTTCAATACAAATAAAACAAAGTGTTTTCGAGGCAAAAGGGGTTATTTTAAAAGGTTTTTTTTCGTCATTTTATCAAGTTTGGAGAACAAAGGTTGATAAATAAGATAGATAATTGATTGCTAAGCATGCAATTTTTATCACGTTCCAGATTCTTGGAACTAAAAATTTCACATAACTTGAATCATCTACAAGGGTTGTAGGGATAGGACATACAAACAATCTTGTACATTGCCTGAAAATGATACCGTAGTGTAAATGAATGAAAATTAATTTCAGACATAAAGACAAAGCCTTAGTGGAATAAATCCATTGTCTTTCGCTCAAATTGCTTCTGCTCTTTTGTTTTTCTTCCCTCTTTTGGTTGTTTGGTCGCTAATCACGGCATAACAGCGCAGTTGTTGCCAAGATAACCAATTCACCTTGACCCCTTCTCCAAAGCTGGAATTGTAATCAGGTAGAGAATTCCTGATGCGGACTCTTGAGGTTTGAACGTGGTATATTTGGACATCTAAGTCATGGATATAACAGGGCGTCTAAGACAGGGATCGAACTGTAGATCTTCAGGAAACGGTTAACAAGAAAGTCTGATGCTGATCTTTACGTTGATTTCTACAGTAGACTTTCAAAAATTTGTAGGCTGCATTATTTACCACAACATAACCATGCAAGTGATGCTGGACAGGGAAAGCTGAAAGGCCGAGGGGAAAGGGGTCCTGTTGGTGAAGTATTCAGGAAACGACTTAGATAATTTCATGATCTTCAGCATATGAAAAGATCCAAAAAGAACTCCTGAAGTTACCATATGTAGCATAAAAAGAACTTATCTAATGTATTAGAAACACATTGGCCTAAAGATGGGGAAAACTTTTGTCTCATTTTTGACTATTCGCCATGATTGGGGAAAACTGTTGTCTCATTTTTGACTATTCACCATGATTGGGGAAAACTTTTGTCTCATTTTTGACTATTCACCATGAT
>JXSR01S027160.1:24720-36226 GCA_000969725.1 Ophiothrix spiculata | reverse complement strand
CTTAGGGTCCCACCTGAAAAATACACCCTTCTGGTATGAATTTTACGTTGAAAGTCTAATCAATGATGAAGCATGAAACAAGAACCAAAATACAGAAAAAAATGAAATTTATATGAACCGTTTCAAATTTGCGGTCGAAAAAAACACTTGTGACTTGTCATATCGAAAGGTACCTTAAGGGTTCCACAATGAAAATGGATTTGATGGTCTTATCTGAAAGATTGTATTTTAAGCTTTAAAATGACACCTTGCTTTTGTTTTTTGGATGTTCCATTGCAAAGTTACATTCAAATTGATAAAAGACATTCGGCTGATTCAGAAAACTATAGTTCTGAGAAAATTTAGTTTAAAGTTTCTGTACTGGTAAAAATTGAAAGGAGAAAGGATTTTTATCTTGGTTTTAAAAACATTTGTCTTATGTTTTAGATGTTGGAACCTGATTAATATGGTACAATACACTTGAAAGGTAACGTTTCTGATGAAATTAGAAATTCGACCTTTTTGACTATGCTCAGCTTCAATGGCCCGTATCTCGTAATTTACTATGCCGACCCAAAGGTACCTTTCGATATGACGGGTCGCATTTTTTGTGTCACGTCAAAAGTTTTCCCGCCCAAATTTTAAACACCGTGTTCCTGAAGGAATATTCGCAAAAAATGTTGCATAAATTTGCACATTGCAAGTAAAATTACATTGCCAAAATAAAATTAGAAAAAAGTAGTTCGGTTTCGATTTTATTTGCAAAACAAATTTGAACAGCGTCCTGGAAAAATCACTTTATGCTTTATGCTAATTAGCACGAAAACGACTGGATCGATTTGAATTGTTTTCGGTGATACTATGCACAGTACAAATCCACCATCTCATTATTCATCCACTGACTAGAAACCCCGAGTTCTAGATAGCCTAATGATTTCACCCCGGGGTTTGTGTCTTCCGAAAAACAAGGGTTCTATGAATCGAACTACGTTAACACTTAAGTGGTAAAGAAAGGGGGGGGGGGGTCCATATGGACCAAACATTTGGTTTTTGCGCGTATTTTTTTTCATCACCCTTCTATGAATTTTGTCTAACTTTACTATACGCTTCACTTGGTGACAAAAAAATTAAAAAAAACCTACCCCTTCCCATGGTAATTAGCATATAGAAGCATTTTCGAGGGCACTCTTCAAATTGTTTTTTCTTATAAAATCGTAACCCAAAAACTGTTTTCAAATTTTGTTTCAGTAATGTATTTGTACTTACGCACAAAGGACCCGGCTCGATACATAATATGAGCCGTAGTTCATTGAAAAATACCATTGGGAAGTGACTTTTCAATTTTTAGGCGGGAAAATTATTAACGCGACAAATTTGTTTTTTGTCGCCATTTTTAAACGGTTTTTCTTTGTTATAATTCATATGGAGTACTTTACCTGTGACCAGAGTTTCAAAGTAAAATTCCCTTGCAAAAGTGCTTATTCGATGTTGGGTCCATATGGACCCATTGACCAGTAACGGGCATGTGGCAGATCTTGATATGTTAAATTTTAAAACTCTGTTTACAGATAAACCCTACTACTTCAAAAGAACACTAAAGAAAAATGAAAACGAAAATAGACGGTCTAAAGGGAAAAAGCACGATTTGTCGTATTTGGGCAAAATGTCCCCGCAAGAAATTTGAAAACTAATTTCCTAATTGAGTTTTTAATAAAATTTAGCCTGTTATTTATGAATATAGGAACAAAGTTTTTTTTTTTTTTTTTTTGGCGACAAAGTGAAACGTATCGTTAAGTATGACAATTTCATGGATTGGCTATGAAAGATTACTTCGTGTTTTTACTTAAAATCAAAAGTTGGGTCCATATGGACCCATCCCCACACACACACACACACTACCAACACACATTTTGCGACCCAATACGTACGAAAAACCATTACGTACAAATGTGTACATATTTGGCTCAAAAGTAAATTTTTGGGCAAATTATCTGGTTTTCCAGATTAATTTTTTTTTTTAATGTAAAACTCATACCTCAAACAAGATTCCAGCCATAAAAACCGAGTCTAAAAGTGACGTAATGCTCCAAAACTCAATTTGTACGTATTTGGCCGAGGTGGACAAATCTGCCACAATGCTTAAGTATAGGCAAAACCCGAAAAAATTCTCTAAGTTTTTGAAATGTTGATAATTTTTTAAAACTTGCATTTTTGCATTTATTTCATCATATTTCGACATTATATCAACATAAAAACGAGTTTTATGGTCAAAAGGTGGTCAAAATTTGAATTTGCGAAATGTACGTATTTGGCTCAAAAGTAAATTTTTGGGCAAAATATCAGGTTTTCCAGACTAATTTTTCTTTGAAAATGTAAAACTCTTGCCTCAAATAAGATTACAGCCATAAAAACCGAGTTTAAAAGTGATGTAATGCTCCAAAACTCAATGTGTACGTTTTGGGCCGAGGTGGACAAATCTGCCACAACTTCTTAGTTTTTGAAATTTGTAGAATTTCTTAAAACTAGCATTTTTGCATTGATTTCATCATATTTTAACATTATATCAATTTAAAAACTCTGAGCCAATGTTTTGTTCCTTTAACACATTTCGTCCTTCCGTTACCATAAGGACACACATTAATTTGCTTTAATTAAATAGTGGTAAGCTCAGAAATGGTTTTAATAAATGGTATTTTCGGCCTACCCAGACATGATTTAATATAAATTATTAATAATTTCACACTCTGAACTTTAAAGTGATACAAACTTTTAGCAATTTCATGGTAACGGAAGGACATCGGGAAATGCAAAGTTCCGAAATCCACTGAAGCATAGCAAAAAAGCGCAATGACAAAATTAAACTTTTGGACAATTTTCACACAGTCTAATTGTTAAATTATTGTGAAAAAACATTTTTAATTTCATTCCTATATATAAGATTGTTATTTGCTTTGTATAATTTTAGTTAATTTTTGGGTAAAATTATCTCATTTGCATAATTAATAATTTAGCATTCAAAACATGGCCATTTTAAAATTCTATCCTTAAATCCTTAAAATATAGGGTTTCAGCTTTAATTTGACACCAAATTTATACTATTCGGTTATACCGATCATGTCCAATTTTTCGTGAAATTGTCCTACACTAATGTTCTGATATTTGTTCTTATTTTCACTACATTCTAAACTATTTATTTCAGCCTAAGGTAGAGAGAGATGAGCTATGCAGTTTTTTCAATGTGGTTCAACTTGATGTATGAATATCAGGAAAGTTTCAAGTAAATATAAGCAGATATTTACTTAAAACTGTCAAGATATATGTCAACCAAATATCAACTGTATAGCTCAGATCATCTCATTCTACCTCAGGCCAAGAACTTGTTGAACAACACTCGTAAATAATAGAAACGACAATGAGAAATAGCTTGGACATTACCTTATACTTTCCTAAATTATAATGCTAATATGCATACAATCAAAAGCAGTTATAATTGGATTTCAAATACAAATTATAAATCATATGTTCAAGTTTCTGAACGCATACCATAACCATAAAGTTTTCCTGTTCTTTTATCTTACTTGATGAATAAAAAAGAAGAAGAAGAGGAAGAAACAGAAGAAGAAGAAGGAAAGACGAAGAAGAAGAAGAAGAAGGAAAGAAGAAGGAAAGAAGAAGAAGAAGAAGACACAAAAGAAAAAGAAGAGGAAGAAGAAGAAGAAGAAGAAAAACAGAATAAGGAGATGAAACAGAAGAAGAAGAAGAATAAGAAAACAAGAAGAAGAAGAAGAATTGGATATACAGAATCATGAAAAAATTGTACCATAATTGATTTCATGATATCTTTATAACTGTAAATAATTCAATAATGTTACCCTTTGATATATGTGATGACTCTCCTTGAAAAGGAGAACTTTGCGACAGAACACTTTTCATTTCAAAGCTTAGAAAATGCTATATATTTTAGATGAAATGATAAAATCAAAAATGATATAATCTGCAAAGTCCCCCTATCGGGGCGAGCCACCACATATAAAGGGGGTGCTATATGCTTTTAAATTAACAGCATTTATAGTAACTGAATTTGCTTCTGTACTAAACTATTATAGTGTGATCAAATATTTCTTAGAATTGGAATCCATTTCTATCAATTTATATGATTTCATCCAAAATGTATTTTTATAATCATCTATTTTTTTCGTTTTGTTCATAAATAATAACACTTCAGTTGGTACAAGGACAGGTAACAGCCAAATCTTATATTGCACAGTATATTTAACTCAATGAGCTTCCAGAGATACTGAAAAAGATTCAATGACGCAGATCAAAGCACTGATGGTCATTTCAGATATCAGTGCACAATCTTGATAACCAATGCCAGGAGATAAATCATCGCGCAACAGAATGCTTTGTCCAATTTCAACACAATAAATATTTCATGAAAGCTGCAGATGAAATATGAAAACTCATACAGGAACAATTTTGCAAAAGAAATAACGAAACTGGTTGTATTAAATAACTGATTATATTACACTTTATTTTTACTCAACCTGTATCGCAGATTGCTTTCGACCGGGCGAATTAGAGTATGTACTGGTATAGCAAGGTGTCCCGCTGCCGCTTGATGGAAGTCCGTTAGTCTGTAAACTTTCCTTCTGTGATCAAGGTTTCCCCAATTAAGTTTTTTTTTCATCGCGGTCACACTACTTTGGCGACGATAATCTCCCAGCTAGCAGCTCTGTGTTGGATGCTTTCTTTTTGTTCGTGTTGGGGGTGTGTGTGTGTGGGGGGGGGGGGGGGATTCCAAACTGACGAACAGTACTCTTTAAATTGGGCGTACAAGAGTTTTATATGCCGTATCCTTGATGTTATCCCTGTATGATCACCATTAGAGAATAGCCATTAATAGCCAAAGGCACATTTTTTGGTGGCGCTATTTCTGAAAATATTGACTGCCCATGAAGGCTATAGTAAAAGCTATTTGCTAAATGCATAATCTTTTTTTATTGTGTTTGAATTTTTCAAGTTAAATTCTGACATAAAAGTAACTCCTGAGTTGAAAGTAAACAAATCAAGGCATCATGAACTACTTTTGTTTGTTTCTATAAAGCAAATAGCACTTTTTTATGGCTGGTATAAGTTGGATGTTGCCTTAGTAACATTTTACCCTCAAATTTGCACCAAAAAGTGATTTGGTACTGAAGCAGAGAAAAACATCTGATATTTTTCCTAGTTAGCGTATAAGAAGCATTAGTGTCTGTGCTCCATAGTAAAATCATGTTTTAGTAATAAATGTTAATCAATAGCCGATCAGTGTGTTGTTAGAATTAGACGTTTTCAGATGTCACGCCTGTCACAAAAAACATGAAAAGTTTTTGCTGTGTTTTATTAGAAGGTCATATTTTGGTGAAACAATAATATCTATCTTTTATCATGGAGTCTTAATCTGCAAAGCAATAAACAAATATTCAGTGATTGCTTATTTCTCCACTATTACATCTCAAAATCTGTCACGCCTGTCACGATTCTACCCTATCACTATTTCTAGCTCTGGGAAGTAATTAAACTAAATTAAAATGAAGAATAACAACAATAATAACATTATTAGCCTTCTCACTAATATGTCCAATATAATTGAAGTGAATAATTCAGAAAAAAAGACAACTTGCATCTACATGTACAAAAGTAGATCAACTTTTAGGTTTTTAAAATATGTATAAATAGTATATTTACAGTAAAAGCAATTATGCTCAAATTTGCTTTGGATTTGAATTTGCTGGCAAGGAGTAAAATACAGGAACCGGATTTGATTTAAGGTCTGAGGAAAAAGGTAAATACAAAGAGAAAAACCTTATAAATTGTCTTTTTTTACCTACATCTTGACATTGCTGATTCTTATTTGTTGAAAATAAATCATGAACCCTCGTCTTCCTAAGGGGAGGGGGGTGGTGGGGGGTTAGCACTCCCTCCCTAACGGATGATCGCCGATTGCACCAAACCGCAAGATATATCGACCCTGAGGTTATTGTTTTTACATCCTTTGCAGTCATTTTGATGAAAAAATTGGGGGTACCACCTAATTCTAAATTGCCATTTTGAAAAATGTCTGCATGATATGGACTTTAAACTTACAGGACAATTGTCAATTCCGTCATTTATTGGTAAAAAACTCGACAAAAATCTGACAGTTAGAACTTTTATAACGATTTTTTGAAAAAGTTGCTATTTTTTTCCGCACGGAAATACTTTGTGACATCATAATTACGTAACATCTCAACCCATTTTTATAAACTTGTTACCAATGGAAAGAAAAGACCCTACCCTATACTATAGTATCAAACAATATAACTTGGGGGGAGGGGGGGGGGGGGTCCCAAGTTTAAAATCACAGGGGGTAACTAAGCCTATTGCCCCGAAGTGATCTTGAGGGTATATACTAATTTTGAGAATAAAGGTCCAGAGAAAGGGTACTATAGTCTGAAAACCGATGAGGGGAAATTGTTTTACTACTACCAGAACAAAACAGCAGTCAGTTTAAGTTTTATTCATTATATCGATTTTGTTTGGAGAGGCAAATTGTACATCAACGTTTGCGCTAGATCGCGTTTTCGCGTTTTTGACGCGGCTTTAATGAAAAAAACCCTTTGATTTGGAAAAAGCTGAAGTGTAAAGGGTCCAATTGGACGCAATAAAATTGACTGCAAAATGTTACATTCTGAAGTGGACTCCTTTAAAATTTGTTAAATTATAATAAATACTTAGCAGGATGGTAAAAAATCTTCTAAAACCCTTATAAAATTCAAATTAGACCCCTTAAATTTGAAAAAATAGGGGGTTAATGGGTCCGTTGGACCCCTTGAAATTCCATCAGACCCCTTAAATTTGAATATTGGGATGTTTAAAGGGTCCAGTGGACCCCTTAAATTATTTTCTAGCGCCAACGTTGTTGTACATAAGAAACTATTGACTTTCTATTTGTGCCAATCGGTATATAAAAGGTGTATCATACCGGGTATTTGGTAGTTTGTTCTCTTAGGGGTGGGTTACAATTTTAGAAATTTAACTGATTCAATAGGTTATAGGAAGCATTGTAAAAAGTCCTTTTAAAGGGAACAATCAGTTTATTTTTTTTGATTTCATGCATTGTTTTGCAATGATTATATTGGTACACCTCATGCTGCAACATGTTTAGCGGTTTTGTGGTCTATCGCCCATGATTGATTCGTAAAGAATCGTGAAGAACACAACCGCATACATAAGTAGGGCATAAACCCATCCAAATCCAAACATTCCAACACCAGAGAGAAACCATACGATGCTCAACAAAACCATTGGATGTTTGTCAACAATATTACGCATCTCGGCAATGTTACCTGCGCCGTAAGCTTGCAAGCGTTTTGTGATTTGATTATAAATATTACTTGTGTAGTGGCGTCCTTCGTGACACGCGAGCATGACCTCTACAATGTCGATAAGTTCTTCCGGTTCATTACCAGTGGGGTTCTTATTATTGAGAGCCAGCCATCGGTTGTTGTTCTGTTGCAAGATTTTACGGATTCCAGGTGGCGATGTCTCGATAACTTCTTCAGTCGTCTGTTGTCCATCAAGATGGTCTGCTTTAGTGAACACAAGAACAGTGTGGCTGGAAATTGAATAGACGTTTGTATTGTATAGTTATTACCAGTAAACCAGGGGTCGCTTAACTGTGGCGTATAAGCCAGAAGCCAAGTTATTTTTCCCATGTTAACATGTGAATTTACAAAACAAAAGCGAACAATTTCTGATATCAACGAAAGTTGTAAAGAATAATTGTGTAAGTTAAAGGTGTAGGTTCCGATCACATTCTCATCCCCAGAGGGGTCAACCGGAAGTAGTATATTTTTTGATGCCAAAAGAAAGCCCGTATTTTTCTTATTATGAATCCAAAATTTCACCTCCAAATTCTTTATAGTTTCGGAGATATAGAACAAAATGTAAAACTGATTGGTATACATATTTTCCATTTCTTTTGTATTTACATAACAGTCTCATCCCAAGGGTTGCATACTTCCTTTTGCCTCTCAAAAGAAAACATGACACAAGCTGAGGTTGAAACCTTACACAATGCATTTCAGAGGTCAAGGTCAATCAGTAAAAAGTAAATTATACACATCGTAAAATAGGAACCTACACTTTTAAAATGCTGTATGTCCGAGTTGGATAGTCATCAAAATCCATCGCAAAATAATGTACATTTATTCAAGAAACTATGCGTACGTATAATCATTTTGGACACAAATTAACTTGAGTAACACGTAGACTCCACCTTTTCAGATCAAAATATGTTTATTTTCATTAATTTTGTTCAGGAACTATGCGTACGTATCATTATTTTCGACACAAATTAACGTGAGTAACACGTAGACTCCACACTTGTGACGGGGTTTTCAATATTATAATAGCTCTTTATAAAATTATGATAACAAAATTGATTTGTAGTTGACTAGTTTTCATGATGTAGTCCTGGTGTTTCCAGACCACACATACAAATACAAATTATAAATCATATGTTCTAGTTTCTGAACACACGTACCATAAAATTGTCCTGTTCTTTTATATTACTTGATGAATACAACGCCATTAATGTGCGACAACCTTGAACAGACTAAAGTATTACTACCATGATACAACATTTCATACCTAAAAATCTCTTCTCCAAATGCCGTTTCTATCATCCTAATGCACTCTTGACTCTCCCTTGTAAACTTTTCTGTGATAGCTAAAACCAGCAAAAAAGCATGTGGACCTGGAACCGTCATTGTTAAGCATTTTGCCATCTCTAGCAGAGTGTCAGCTGTTGAAATCTCCGGGTTGGTATCAAACAAACCAGGGGTGTCGATAACTTCCACTTCCCTTCCAAGAATATTTCTCTCTGCCTTCTTACATTTCTTAGTTGTAGACGTTGTGCTTGCTTTTTGTTCAAAGATATCTTTTTCGCCGAGGATTGTGTTTCCTGAGCTGCTTTTACCCATTCCAGTACGACCTAAAAGAACTATGCGGAGTTCTGTATGAAGAAATGAAAGAGAAAAAGTTATGCTTATCAAAACTTATAATGTCTATAATAATATAATATGCTTCCTTCACGATACGGCTATGCAGACAAACGATACAAATTTAGTGATTTTGTCAGAATGTGCTAACCTAATCTTTTTTTCTTTAAAATACTATACTCAATTCTTACAACTCCAACAACTTATCCGTCATATTCAAAGCAAAGAGCGCCATGAAAGGGACTGAAGGCTACAGTCTATGAAAACACTTACTTGTATCTTCTTTATCGGCCATATTTACTAGTTTGAGTAAAACAGAAACTTGGTCGGTGTTTTTCTTTCGGTCCCCGTCCTCTAGGGCCATATTATTGAAACCAACCACTCGATAGTGGCATTGTTTTAATAATGTTTTCAATTCTGGGGCAGCTGAGCGCAAAAACTCCTCGAGAGATTTTCCCTTTCGGGTATATTCTTCTTGTCTGGTGAAGACTATTATCAACTTCCTGTGAACATTGGTGAAAAACGTAAAGAATGTGTACAATTTATCCAGAAAATACTAACAAGCCTGATTATACATATAGCATTATTATATTCGGTGTCATTAACTATTATAACAGGCTACATATCATAATATCGTTTGGACCTTTACCTTGTTTAAACTATTTTTCATCGGATTAAAACAAAGTAAAATATTCGTTGTCTTTGAAGTGATTCCATCTATTATATTGGCAAATGTCAAATGGGTCTTGAGAACGTAAAAATTGAGAGAAGACGTATAGTTTCCGATATTAGGAAAACCCTGATTTGGTGAGGAATGAATCAATTAAAAATTATATTCCTTACTTTGCTATTTTCTCCTTAAATTTGTCTTGAATGATGGCGATGATTTCCTTTTCACGGTCTGTCAGTTCCTGTCTGTCCATTCTCATAACCAGTACGAACACTCGTGTCTTTGCCGACAGATTATATACAGGATCCATCAACGTACTTATCAACGAATCATTTGTGAGCTTTTTGTTGAAAAATCCAGGCGTGTCAGCTATCATGACGTCACTTCCGTTAACCTTTCGTCTCACTGCTAGAATATTATGTGTTTCAGCGCCAGATTGGAATACTTCTTCTCCTAATACGTTATTGGCTGCTTTGGTCTTTCCAGCCCATGATTCGCCAATCAGGACAAGCTGTGCTTCCTTGGTTCCTGATTAATAAAATAAATGAATATGTGTACTTTCTGTAAATCGCAAAAGTTATGCCAACGAATTCTTATATCTATTTTTTTAAACTTTCCAAGTTGAAAAATATTACGATAGAGTTGCTCTTCTTTCCCATTTAAGCACTTTTATATAAGTTTTAATTTCAGGAGAATTTTGATAAAACATTTGATTTGTGTCGACTTTCTTGGACTATATTCAAAAATGAATTCAAATTGAACAATAACATATAAGTATCCTATTGTTGTGGTAATGGTTTTTAAAGAATCCATACCAACTGAAATCGAAATTCTGTAAAACGGTTGTTCATTACAAAAAATACCACAACTTTTTGTCAGAAATATATTATTCATAACACGATCGGATGTTACCGGCCATCTAGAATTGGTCGTTTTTGTTTTGCTGCCGATTGTGGCAACCAACTCAGCCTGCAACACCTGTTTTGGGCTGTCAATCGACAAGTCGGTGTAAGTTTTAGATAGGCTCCACACATTTTCACAATAGCCAATGTTTATATAAATTCGCCTATGCTTTAGTCACATATTAAAAAGGATAAGCAGATGAAAATATACGCCACAGCATACAAAACCCATACGAGTTTTATCCACATTTGTGAGTTTACAACAATTATAACTCGACTTTAATGCACGTGTGTCATCTTGATACACTTCTCTTATATAAGAATTTAGCACAAACAAACACGCACACAAATAGATGTTGGAGAACCACACCATATTTGCATGTCAACAATTCTGAGAACAAAAAATGTCAAGACCAACTTGGTCTTTCTAGACAAATGATACCAAACCCGTACACGTATATACACTCCGCTTCATCATGGTCATAAGTTCTTACCCATGATTTCAACACGCCTACATATGAATTAAATTAACGTTTTTCTGATAATTTTTTATACACAAACCAAGCCTCATCAATTTGTAGTCAGAATGAATCAAGTTATTTTAACATGCGATACCGATTTGCAGGAGCGAATGATTTAAAACATTTGCCTCTGAATTCAATTGTTAAAAGCACTGGTAGCTTCTAGGGATTGTTGCCTTGTAAAATACGATCTTGTTACTTTAAACCCTCAAAATCTAACCTGTGTTGGTCTTCTTTGCAATCGCCAGTATGTCCTTGACTTTCTGTTTATTGGTCTCTTCCGTATCTCCATCATTGAATGCAAATCTATTCTTACACTTTTTCAATATGGCTTTTTCATCAGGATAGTCATTCAATTTATTGGTGAAAACTTTAAAAGCTGCATCACTAACTTCGCTGGTCCCAGTG
>JXSR01S027160.1:11895-23245 GCA_000969725.1 Ophiothrix spiculata | reverse complement strand
AAAAAAAAAGCAAAATTATTTAAAAAAGTATTTAGAAGAAAAAAAAAGCTAACTGAAACTGGAAGAAATAAAGGTAAGAAATAAAAAATATATGAAAAGAAATACCAGAACCTTCTTGCCATACTTTGGGATTTTTAGTACTGGTTGTAATAAGTGATGAAACATTACTTAATGCAAGATTGGGATGAGGTCTACTAGCCTAATTCTGCTATGACTCGACAATACTTCATTTAAATCGGTAGAAAATAAATCGTATAAAAAGCAAGGCAAGGTCCTAATACCTTCTTTTGGAAGTAATAATAACGATCTCTCATGCGGTAAAATACAAGTACTATACATATTTGGCAGTTATATTTGTTTGTTCCTTAAACAAAAACTATACTGTACTCTATAGACTACATACTCTCATTACAGGTCAGGCCTTTTAATATAAATATTTAATACTTATCTATATTTAAAACTAATCTATCACTATCCAACAGGTTGAAGGCTTTCATTACAGATAATTGACATAAACATTCCACACCAACATTTGTTTGTATCTTTATAGAAATCACAACTCTATAGGTTGGAATACTTGACACTAATATATTCTTTTTCCTTTAAAGAAAACACTACCCAGCGGGTTAAACTCTCTCATTGCAGGTTTTTAACATAAACATTTAACACTAATCTTTGCTTGCCCCTTTAAAACACAACCCTACAGTTGATCTCTCTCACTTCTTTTCCTGTATCAACTTCCTTTTTGCCACCGCACACTTTAAGTTACTAGGTACATACAATGACATTAACAAATTACCTTCTGTGTTGGTTACCATCGAATACGCCATAGTCAAAACTCGTGTTGCTCCGCTTACTTAAAAATGGTGCGGTGCAGAATGATAAAATCCCAGCGAAGGAAGAGCTTGTTAATAGAAAATAAAGATGTGTTGTGAGTTGATGTTGTTGTTGTTGTTGTCGTCGTCGTAAAATAAATGATACCATACTAGACATTTAGATGCAGCAGAAAGACCATAGTAACCGAGGAACACAAACTGTGAAGTGAATATATAAACGAACTGCACCTAGTAATTAGATCGAGGGTTGAACCCGGACCTTCCAAAAAACTCATATGCGTAAACTGAGTGAAGTACCGCTGCGCCAATTTTGCTTTTATGCTCAACCATGTTGAATGCAAAAAATAGTATTGTTTATTTAGAGTAGCTTATAAATAACCCCTACATCAAATAATAAATTGTCTTAAGCTATCTTATCAAACATATTTTAATGTACTCACCTTAACGTATTTTACATAATTTGATTCAGGTCAGAAAACTCTTGATGATACTGTAAGAAAAATATCTTCGCTTTTGAAGAATGAAGCTTTAATTGTCTAAAGCTTTACCTGAATTTTATGTTAACCAGCAACGTTGGACTCTATGGCATTGTGCACAATCTAGGTTAAACACAAATCCCAATCAGACGGCTACGTTGATGAATCATACTGGTAAAGTCAGGGCTAAATATAAAGTGTCTTCTAAAAGTTCAGCAGTTACCAATAAATTTAGATAACCTACACAGTGTATATCTTTGAACGCAGACCCCGGGACGCACATTGTGGACATACTAAGAACTTTGAATTATACTAAATTTCTTAACAATAATTATTGGTAATATTTAGAGTCAAACTAGGTGAATTTTGGAAATTCCTGTTGATTCAGTTCGAAATATTAATGTTAATTTTGTGATGAACATTAAGCTGGAGACCATTGATGTTTGATAAAAATCGCTTTCCACATTACTTTTAATATATTGTTGCCTAAATTATGTTTTGACAAAACTGAAACCGTTTTCAAAAGAGCGGTATCAGTGACCAATCTTTAAAAGAGTGACAATTTTCACTCCCCCAAAGAGTGAATTATAACTCTATAAGGGTGACATTTTACTCTTTAAGAATGAAAACCCCGTTCGATTTCACTCTTTTGGAGTGAAAAAAAAATCACTCTAAGAAAGAGTGACTGTTAACTCTTTTCATTTTAAGAGTGTACATTATAACAGTACACAAAATATGTATACATACATATTCAATATTGAGCATGATTTAAAAGGTAAATATTCTATACAATGCCTAACTCAAGTATACGACTTATTCAGAATAAAAAAATATTCTTACCTAACTCACAACATATCATTATACAATAGCCTGTCCCACTTTATATTCCTGCTAATTTCACTTCATTTTTTCTGCATATCTCATATATGACTTCATAAAGTTTTAATTTTTAGTGTTTCTGTAGAACTTCTTGAGACGTGTAAAAAAAGTCATTACATGTGTTTGTGTTATCAAGTTATTACGCGTAACAAGTTTAAGAGAGAGAGCAACACACTTATAAATCTTGACTATTTTTTCTCTTTTCTTAAAAACTACAAAAATTACATAGGCAAACATTTTATTAGTGTGACTAGAAGGATACAATGATCTGCAAAAGACTACAATGATTACCAGTAACAGTAACAACAATATTCCAAGACTTTATGAAACTTTATGAAAAATAATATCCACAGGACATTTTGAATTAACCTAGTTATTGCAACATATACATTTACGGTAGTCTCTTTTATTGCACTGTTCAGAAATAATCTATTTAGCAGTTGTTTCAGAATCACTGAAAACAAACATGCTTATCGGGACTTTCCAGGGTTCAAGAATAACGGAAGTATATACTCACCATAAAGTAGCAATCATTTAAAGCTTGAATATTGCAGGGAAGAACGCTTCCATGTAAGTATATATATTTATTTCAGTATACTCTATATAAGCCATTTATGGAAGGTTGTTTTAAACATATAACGTTCTTTAATTCAAATCAACCTATATGTCAAAAATTACAATTGAAACGGCTGCACGTATATGTGACTTGCCATATCAAAAGGGTCACTTGTATAAACCTACATATTTCTTATACCGTGACACTGTAAACACCACGTTATGCCATGCTTTATTGAATGTCATTTTGTACTCAAATGACCTGTCACACCATGGTGTCATTATTAATCACCAGTAAAATGAAATGTGATGGCTCACCCCGAAAGGGGGACTTTGCAGATGATATCAATTTCGATTTTATCAATTCATCTGTTACGGCATTTTTAAGCTTTAAAATGACACCTTACTTCTTGAAATTGATTAAGGCGATAAAATGTTACAACAAAAAATTTGCCTGAAATTCATATTATTTTCTTTATTTTTTACTACCTATTTTCATCAGTTTCTCGAAAAGTGTTCTGTCACAAAGTCCCCCTTTTCGGGGTGAGTCATCACAAATAAAATTTTAAAAGTCATGGTATGAAAAACCTTGGTATTATTGTTGTCATTAAAGGTGAAACCATGTACGTTCCGACAAGTACCTTCTTTCGATGTCACCAGTCACAAATATTAATCACATTAAACAAACAACGACGATTTAAGTGAAGTGAACCGCAGTAAAAAATAATTCGTTTAATGTACAACTGGCAGAATTGCATTGATAATAACGATTTACAACAAATTCTCACCTACGACTGAAAAGCTCGACTTAATAAAGAAAACAACACATATTAAATTTTAATAGATATTATAAGGACAAAGGGGCTTGCAAAACAAGCTTGTTTTATTCAAATATCACATAGCAACAGTATGCTTTGCGTGTGTAAGTTAAAGAAACACAGCATAGACTTCATTCTTAACATAATTGATCAAATATGAATTCCATTATTCCATTATACATAATAGTGTCGTCTGTAATTGTTTTCCCTATATTGGCTAATATTACTCCTACAACCATTTTGAAAACTGAAGAAAAACAAAAATTAAATAAAACTTACATTAAAGTTGCAACTAATTGTCACAAATATATTATGCATTTCTATTCAAACAACAAACATTATAACGTTCTTGTATAGATATAGTCATGCCAGACATGACACACACTACGGCATATTACAAATATCAAAGTACAATTAACACTTGACCCATTAATTTTGGCCTCAATAAAAGAATAAGTATTAGTCAACAAAATCCACCAAATAATGTTTATAACTGAAAATAAAATTGATGCAAACATATTAAATCGGAACATCTGATGTCCTTTTGAAAAGCATTATTTGTTAGTTAAATCAACAACTGGCAGCACAACGTCATTCCATAAGTAACAATTCAATAATACCCAAGCTGTGTAATGCAATACTAAGAATGTAAAGTTATACATAGACCTTGGTACATGTTGAGCTTTGCTGAATGCATGGGGATGAGGTTGAATTATATTTCTGTCTACTATTGAGATATTAAACAACAAAGTAAAACACCACCCTGGAAGGTTAATAACTAGAAACGTTTTTCGCGGCGTTTAATTCTATACTTTAGGCAATTTTTGTCATGTTGAATCTACTTCCGGTTTTAGTTCCGGAAAACACCGATTGATGCATTTTTCATGTTTAATTTTTTCACGAACAAACTAAAGCATTAAATGCTGAAAAAATGACCGAATTATGTTTGTAGAACTTTATACTAAATAATTCAATGACAAGAAGCTGAAAAGATAATGTCACTTGACAAAGATTAGACTTTATTTCAATTCACTTTACTTCAATCTTTTCGCCATTTTCGCCAAGTTCTCTATGGCAAATGTAACCAATAAAATTTCAAAATCGGTTCTGTGCAACATTTTATTTATGAAGAAAATGTTTAGAATACGATGTCTATTTTCAAATGAAACCTTTAATTTAATGTTGCACAGACTGAAATCAGAGAAATATTCACATTTTTCCCATGTATTTTTCGTCTAGTTAAAACGTGGTCTATGCGTGAAAGTTCGGCTGATCGGGCCAGACCCTGAAGCTCCTCGGGCCAGACCTCGTGTAAGGCCCATGGGAATAATTGCTGTAATCATTGCTAATTCATACTTTGCGAGAGCAAGGTGCTAAGGTAGTTTTCATTGAAGACAGTGATGATTTTAGCACTGTTATCTTCTATCGCACGCTTCAAAGAGTCTATCCAACGACGAAAGCTATTGTCTTTAACTGCAACGTAAGCCTAATCGATTGCTAATAGCTTTTGCAGTTTCAATACAGGGGATGGGAGGCCCATTATAATATCATATTTCCCAATGCGGGAGTTTAATTACAAGCCAGGGCGTGCGAGTAAATTCAAATGGTAAATATAGTGGTAAGTATAGCTTGAGGAGTGATATTTTGAATCTGGACATTTCATAGCCGAGACACTTCATAATATTCATACCCTGGTTTCATATTTTTTATGTTTGTAGATAAAAAGGTCTCGAAAAAGGGATGTAAAATACTTTCTCTGAACAATAGTGTGACTCTGAGAAAGCACCAGGGGAAAAAACCACGATCGAAACTGTTGTGTCTAATAATATTCATCATTGCGGAAATTCAATAAGAAAAGAAAAACAAATACAACAAAGCACTGATGGAGTAACTTGTATGACTTGAAAGTTGATACACATTCAGCCAGTGAGGACTTCAAAGTGGGAGTTCCCCTCTGTACCCGGGTAATACTCGATAGAGCAAAGGTCTCAATAGGGCACAGGTCACGAGAGATTAGAGGAAAATTAGCAAGTGTAGAGAAATATCGGGAGAAGCTTCCAGGGCGGTGTAACAAAGTAATTACTCATTAACAAATATAATAACTTTCAACAGGTAACATAGAAAATAACAAAACCATAAGTCTGATTTACAAATCTTGCCGACATCTTAATAAAAAAATAAGCAATTAATTTATTCTTTAAAATGTCATCCGACCATATGGAAGCTAATTAGCTCAGATGAGAAATCTATAAGTTAGAGAAAGAATCTTATTGGAGGAAGCTGTCAGATAGCTGTCAAAAGGTTATGGAAGACAATAGAATAACATTGATCGACACGATGTTCCCGATACTATCATCCTTGCAAGTCCATTGGATTAGGATTTAGGGCCATGTAAGCCTGTCTGGATTAAGGTGAAAGTGTATATATGTTTTTAAACGGGCCAACATTTTCAAACTGTTATATGATTCTTAATGATTTTGTGAAAAATTTGACCTTCGATCCCCAATTCGATCCCCTAAATGACGTTAGATATTTTTTGAAAAAAAAGGTGTCTTAAAGTACATCATTAGCCAAACTGCATAAATTTGTCCTAAACATTTTGGGTTTTTGTTTCAAACTTTTTGAATTGAGAATTAAGATGCTGGCACCACCACTGGCGTTTAGTTATCTTTTAACCACCTAAATACAAGTTAGAAAGAGAGAGAGAATAAAATCTTAAACAGAACCGAATATATTGGGTTCAATTTGATAATGCAGCTACATAATTGTCATAAATACATTTTCATATCTATTACAACAAATAAAAGTATTGCTTTTTTCTTGTACAGTATAAAGTCCACGCAACCACAAATATGAGATCTTTGTTAAAGCGCCCGGAAAGGGTACTCACATTGACAAGGTATACGTTTGTACATGCCTTAAGGGTTTTTTTTCATATAAAGCGATGAAATTGTTAACTCGCAAAAATGTCCTAAGGGGTAATTAATTTGTACGGCGCAGAAACATGGACTTTGAAGAATGAGTTTCAAGACCGCTTAGATGGCACCTACACCAGAGCCTATATTAATGAAACACCGCTAACTCTATTTGGCTGCTAACTTATTGTTTACCTGTTAAAAATTTGACAGTTAGATAAAGAGTTAGCAGCCAACTAGAGTTAGCAGTGTTTCATGAATATGAGCCCTGACTACAGTCACTAATGTGTGTCCAAAATATGTGCTAGAAACAATACCCAACTAATCATCAGATTCATGGTGATATTCCTCCCATCTCTAACCGCAGCACAAGAGGAGAGCCCAGTTTTCTGGTCATTGCTTTCGAGCCAAGGACCAAATCATATCGGGCCTTCTTCTTTGGAGATTCCCGTGTCCAAACAGAGACTGTAAAACATTAACGTACCCAGATGCCATATGCAGAGATACTGGCTTGAATGTCAATGAACTAACTAGGAAGCGCAATGTGTAATAAAGATGGTTAGTAAAGATGTATCTCGACGAAAGTCGAATGATGATGATGACTCAATATTTAGTTTGTTCAGACGTAGTATTTTTGAATATTACTGTCTCACAAGAGAAAGAAATCTTGAAAACTGAAATCGGATTTCCTTTATTGCCGAGTTCTGCTATTGATCGGGCGCCGATTTTGTTATCTTTTTCAGCCACCTGAATAAAAATTGAAAGCAAGATCAAAAAATTACTTGAACCGAGCTCTGATCAACGACTACATAGGTACCTTGAGCATCGAAATCAACCATGGCTGAAGACGTTGCTGCAAATGCCAATGAACCTGTAACAAAAGGTAAGCAGCATCCGGGGGGTGGGGGGGGGTCTTACTGACAAATGGTATACGGTGATACTCAAAGGTTTTCGGGTGCATTTTCGTAATTTTTGGTAAATTGATGGGTATTGGTCTCAAAATCACGCTTTTTTAAGGTATAGAGATGGTCAAAATTCTGAAGACTACTTTGAGCATCCCCGTACAATTTTTTTAAGGACGCCCCCCCCCCCCCCCGGGAGCAGCATAACCCGGAAAAAGAAGCGTAGTTAAACAGAACATGCAAAAAAGAATATTGGGCTACGCTATAAATTGTGCAACGGATAAATGTAGTTGTAAACAAATGGTTGAATCATTTGGTTAACTATCTTGATATAACGTACTTGAATACACGTGTGTACATACAGTTCTTAAGTGATATAATGACCATTATTAAATTTGTCATTGGTGTAAAGGATATTTTTTTTTGTAAAGGGTTAGTAATCGTTAGAAAAAACAATTCTTTGCTCTGTATACAATTGACACCATGTATTTTCGGGAAAATTATGTGTTAGTGCACTAACACGTAGTTGTCTCAAAAGAATGCATTTGTATTTTCGGAATATTTATGTGTTAGTGTAATACAAACAGCCAACAAATTACTTTTACTGATTTCGAGCTGGTTTTCAAAAGTTAATTGACACCTTTGGCTATTTAATTGCATTTATATCTCTTATAGGCAATATACGAGTATAAGACAGTACAACAAAAGTCCAACCATTTATCTGTTGCAACATTAAAAGAAAATCAGAGTGTAAAGGGTTTTTTAACCACCGTCTTCCTGAGCTCTTTTTTGTAACACGTCTTCCTGACAGGAGGGTTACCACCCCCTCTCTGTGATTTTGAAATTGGGACCCTAAAGTTATATTGTTTGCTACTATAGTATAGAGTAGGGTCCCCTCTTTCCATTGATACCAAGATCATGAAAATCGGTCAAGGCGCTACGTATTTATGACGACACAATATCTATAGCTTAGAGGTCGCTTCAAAACTCAACCGACGATTGCCTGTCAGTTCTGGACGATTTTGGACCATACAAACGGAATAAACAATAGCCAACCGCCAAGAACTGACAGAGAAGCACCGATTGAGTTTTGACTCGAATCTACCCCTTATTATGAAGTAGAACAAATTTCTTTTAGACTGTGGGGTATAGGGTGAAAAAGTGAAGTTCCGTAGTCCCATCAGCGGCACTGAAAAATAACATTATGAATTGATTAAGATGTAGTTGCTGATGAATTATCACCTTTGTTCACCTGACATTTGTGGCCCGTTTATGAGATAATCCTAAAAATTCAAATTATGGCAGTTGAACAAGAATTCCCTTTTAAAAAGTCAGATTTGTTCTATCTTACACATTCTTATCATGTTATAAAACTACTTTATAGGCATTGTTTTGCTAAGAATGAATTAAGACATATTACAACTGATTCTTATACAATTTTTTCTTTATTAATTTGCATAATTGTAACGTGCACTTGATGTAAATGGCCTAAAATAGACATTTTATGCTGAAAATCGTTGTGATGACAATGCTTGAAAATAAATTCGCTTATATGAAGTTACTAATTATAAATGTCGTAGCTTTCCAATTCTAAGTCATTTTTATTGGCCTGTTAATGCTGCATTCATTAGATATACGATATTTCAACAAGAATTCCCATTTAAAAAGCTAGAATTTTCCATTAAAAACAGATTTGGTGTACGGTAGGCCTACCTTACACATTCTTATCATGTTATTAGTTGCTTTACAAGCATTGTTTTGCTAAATGAATTAAAACATTGTACTTGTAATTTTGATACCATTTTTCTTTATATCATTTACATAATATAACGTGTGCTTGATGTAAATGGGTCAAAATTGACATTTAACGCTGAAATATCATGTTGTGATAAAAATAATGGAAAAATAATTTCACATGTTAAATACAATGATGCTGCTGATTAGAAATGTTATAGTTTTACCATATTTAGTGGTCTGTTAATGCATTTAAACATGAATTCTTCTGAAAAGGTCAGATTTGCACTTTAGTATAATTTCTGGTGCTATTCCCTGCTTTTTGTATGTAAGGCATTAATTTGGTAATACCGATAGATTTAAATCGGTGTAAGTGATAATGCAGATAAAAGTACAAAATATATTTTTTCACATCTGTAACACATCAACTGTTATTTGAAAGCCGCCAGTTAGTTTAGTTTGCATCCATTTTATTCACTTCATTTCACTTAATTTAGGGTTACCAAGGATAAAAATACAACAAAGTACACAAGCAAGTACTTTTATTTCCATTTTGGTCTTTCAGCCTAACAGTGTTAGACGTATAAAATTTGAAATATTGCACACTACATTGATATTCATAAATGTACCAGCAACAATCAAATTAGCAAAGTATAGAAAGCATCATGACAGTACGAGAAATATTTGAATCCATTGGATCTAAGACAGATCAATCCATGATCACATGCTTTTAACAAACCACATTCATGTGTGTATACCTAAACATTTTAGAATCAATCCAAAGCAGCACAGAATTCTAGGATAAAAAGGAAACATGCATTTAGATTGGATTTTATAAAAAATGCAAAATAGACTATTCCTATGATTGGCATATTTTCGGTGCCGAGGGTGTCAATCAGTCATGATGGATCATGTGATGATGTACTTGGCCTCGCTATGAGTGCCAATATCCCTCATTGGTGAAAATACATTATAGAAATGGTCTATAGGTTACCTGTACAGATAAAGGCAATACCAAGAAAATGTGCGGCAAGACAGGTCATTGTAAATGGATAAATAGAATTAGGGGAAAGAATGAGAGAAAATGAAAGTTGTATATAAAATATCCTGAAATTATGGATAAATCATCAAATTGGGCTAAAACTAGTAAAAAAGTAATGGTTAGTTCTGATAGATTGCAACAAGGTAGACTTTGGGGAAGGAATGGATTTTGAATAGAAACTTGGACAGGGTATTTTTTGCTGATGAAACTTAATGCCATTTGAGTCTAAGATCTGCATAGTTTCGAAATGCAGAAAGCCTGTAGCATCTGGAGAATTTCCTGCGAAAGCAGATATGAACTGAAAACTAAAATGTACATACAGCGTCTGTAACAGAGCTAATACACTTTCTGGGATTAGAACATTTAAATCATAAAAGAGTTAACCCTGAAATATCGAGAAAACCACAATAAATTGAAAATTCTGTACTAAGCAGACAAGCTGGCTGTGGACAGGAGCAGGGAAAATATGTATAGTGGGGAGGGAAGTATTCAGGAAGGAACCAGTGGTTGAAACCACTGATTTGGGGGGATGGGTTGGCGCAGCGTTTCTTCCCTCGCCTTTCACCACTGCGGCCCTGGGTTTGATTCCCTGTCGGACCTAGGTTATATGTGAATTTGGTTGTCTTCCTCGCAGGTTTTCTCCAAGCACTTCGGTTTCCTCCTGCATCTAAAATCGAAAATTCTTTCCATTATTCTGTCTTTCACATCATGGAGGCGTCCCTTAAATTTAATGCATATGCGCTATTGGGATTAGCCTGGGTTTCCGCCAAATGTTATAAATCAAAACAAACAAGCCAAAACATATTCGGACATGGGAAGGAATGGACATGTTGCAATTGAAACATGCACCAAAGTAGCAGACTGCATCTTGGACAAGAGGATGAAAGAAAATGTATTTTTGTATCTAGGGAAAGTTGAACCAACTGGGTATTGGTAAACCTACCAAATAACACAAACAATCTTTTGAGCTACCCACAATTTGATCCAGAGTGATCCTCCAAGTATTTTGAAACCTTTCTTTGCATGTACTCAGAGGGTGACAAGTTGACAACAACAATCATCTCTTGAAGATGCATCCTGATTTTTTTTTTTTTGCATGTGAAGTGGAGATTGGACAAATTTGACCAAGTACCAGTAGCATATGAAACTTTTTTTTCTAATGGCTTACCAAGCAGGGTTTTTAAGGTTACGAT
>JXSR01S027158.1:54570-72540 GCA_000969725.1 Ophiothrix spiculata | reverse complement strand
TAAATGACACGATATCATGACTGCGTCATTTTGGGAGTAACAGTATATCAAATGTGTGATAAAATCTGCTATTGATATTGCTGGCATGGCCTGTACCTATGAAAGACAAGGTTTTGAAAAAAGCAAGTAAGTAAAGGCATGGAGAAGCTCTAGTTTAAAACACTGTAAAAGATAATGCCCAAAATCAAGTCATTTGGTGCATATGAACCATGCATAGTTATTTTAATTAAAATTTGAAGTGAGGGTAACTACCACAAAATGCCCTCCACCTAACAAAACTGAAAAATAAAATATTTGTACCATACAAAACAAGAACAAACTCAAACTGTTACAGTTTTGCTTTGTTCAATGAAAGTTTCTGCAAAGGAATTATGAATTTCGGATTGTTCAGTACTTTTTATAAATAGCAGTGGATATTTAGGAATATATATATATTTCTTCCTGAAGAATAGACAATGTATACAAAACCTTCTAAAGACTCGCGTGTTTGTTTTACAATATCCTCTCACCTTTCACATATGTACAGGGTGAGTCAAAATGTGTTTGATAGAGATTCACAATTGTTTGACATAAAACAATTGATACACAAAACCACTGTGAAGGGATCCTGTGAAGCACCATGTAAATGTGCAGGCTCTCCTGCTAGTAGAAGTACACACTATTGAAAAACACATGTCCACTGTTAAAAGTCAATGAATTCTAAATGTACAGGGAAGACTTCATGGGTCTATTAAAAATATGCGTGTTGCTGGGGCAAAAGGATGTAGTTGTCGGCTCCTACATGTTGCTCATATTGTAGCATACCTGATGCATATTATATAACAATATAGGCAGCACATATATAATGGTCCCAGAAAGAACAGACTCTAAGGTCAAAGGGAAATGGTATGCTCCACAACTTAAAGGATTGCACAAAGATCCCAAAAAAACTTGAAAAGTTTTATATCATTTCATTATTTTGATTGGTGGAATCTTAATTTGTAATGGGCCTATACATTAAATAGTATGCAGGTATGAAAATAAAGTCAAATCTTGTTAAATTAGCATTACAATGAGATTAAAAATGAAATAGTAACCTACTATAACCTTCCAAAATACTTACTTAAAAGTGTTTTAACTTCAACAAGAAACCTGTTTCCGTTGTTATCCCAGTAAATATATACCCACATCTTTACATATAAGAACTGATCTATATCATCAGTGCATTACATTTTGAAATATGGCCGATATGGCTGTTCCTTTTGGGACACACCGCAAACATCATATCACACACTTCAAAGGTAAAGGTGAAGAGGACAGCCTGTATTTACACAGGTCGGCCTGCCCATATCTCTTTCGAATCAATTGGGCCAGACACCAATTATTTGTTATATTTGCAGTGAGGGGATCGTCACAACTCCTTCACAACGAGTCTGTTACCTTCCCAGTATTGAAGAATGCCGGTACCCATTTGACACCTGTGATTGATTTCACTAAACAATTGCGATGCATCTTAGCTGTGATAAGTTCAATGCGCAGCTAGACTGTATTTCACAAAGACATGAAATCCCATGGCAGGCGTGCGATGCAACGCAAGGTATATATTATTATAAATATTGCACAGAGAGAATTCCAACACATTGCTATATTGTGATAAGTCAAAAGGTGATCGTAAATTTGCGATGAGTTAAAGATGCGTTGGGTCTTAGGATGTGTTAGCGATGCGTTTCAATGTTAGTGAAATCAACCACTTGGTACAGAGGAGCACATGCCGATAAGTATTTTTACACACACCAGCTACTGGATTCGAACCCACAGCGCTCAATGCTCTGTGATTAAGAGTCAGGAACTTTAAAACGCTAGGTTACACATTTCCCATACACTTCAAAAAGCTCATCAAGTGTTGTATCATTATATACATGTTAAAACAACAGGCCAAATTATTGGCATACCAAAAATATATCATTTTGGTTGATCGAACTGCCCTTTCTTAAAGGAAGTCTGGGTTCTACATCTAATACATGGTGTGGGGATACAAAATTCCTGGGGGACCGCTCAAGATGGCAATTGGTACTCGTGTTCATCATAAAAAATGGCGTAAAAGGGTCTGATTTTGTACCACATGTGGCTTCTAGGTTTTTTAAAAAAGGGGTAGTTTTCAGCATAATTTACGCCATCTAGGGTTCTAAATTCAGGCTACTTTTGCCCCCAAGGGTCACTTATCATTTAGAGTTGCTCGGTTGAGTATTGTGCTGTACATGTTTTGAATAAAAAGTTCTTAAAACAAGAGAAAATAAGTATTGACTTTATGTAAATGAATGGAAAACTTAAATTCTATACTTTTTAATACCTAATTTGTTAGCAAATGGTCATTACAAACTTACGCCATTAGGGGGGTGATTTTCAAAATCTTCACTGACCTTACGCCATTTAGGGGTGCAATTTGGTATCAATTATTGCACCATTTAGGGTCAAATTTTGAGGTGATCTGATGAGTTTGAGTACCACTTTATTTTTGGAGTCCCCTCCCCGGGACAAAATTAAGCGAGTGAGTCCTGGATCTAACTTTATCCCAGCTCCAGTAACTCCTTTGTGCAAACAGACTTCAATGTAAACTTCCTTACGTATTTCAGTAGCCAAAGTCCCCACTTCTTATCCATCTTTCCCTATATACTTTGAACAACACTAAATAGGCGGGAATTATGAGGCTTTTCTTCATCCGCAAGTAAATATAATCCCACTTACATGCCAGATACTGACGCGCAAGTCACACGTACAACGCGCGCTGCGTCTCCTGCAGTTGTGCTGTGTTCGGCTACGCGCACTCTTATCTGTATCAATTCACGGTGTGAAGAGGCCCACCTATTTGGTGTTGATCAAAGTATAACAGCACCTATTCTGCAATGATTTCAGGCTGTACAGCATCAGCTGCCACACCATTGTTTTCAGCATTTGTTGTATCTGTTGTTTCTCCGGATGTAGTTGATGTTTGTGACGGTACACGCTTTACAATCCATTCTTCTATTTCACTAATGCACCTGGTAGCATCTTCGTCTAACTCTTTGTCAATTTCATGCCTACATCCCTCATATGTCTGAAATGTAATCAAGACAAATTTTCAAAATCCTTATTAGATCCAGTGTTTCTGTATAGGCCTACATAAAAACAATAGGCACACACACAAAAAAAAAAGTCACCAATACTGGCTAATCCATAAATAACAAGCCAAACTTTATATAAATCTTCTTTAAAAGTAAGAAAAAAAGCAGTAGTTTGCAATTTTTCTCTCCACTATATATACAATAAAAGATGTTGCTCATGACACATTCCCCATAAAATGCTTATAAAGGGCAGTTCCAAGCACAAGAGAAGAGATCAACGTCGGTCCATTAGCCTTTTCGGGATTTCCAATCTCTTGTACAGAAACTCAAATATCGCTAGTTTGTTCCATTGAAACACATTGCGTTTTTTGTCAAAATTGGCCTACTTTAGATGCTCACTGTGGCTGTAATCGGAGTACACTTAAGGTTTTTGACACATACCCACAAGGAGATGAATGTTCAGAACATTATTTTATCAAATTTTTCCTAAGTGTACTCCTAATAAACATACAAGGATCATCCAAAGATACCTATTTTTCGCTATCGGGATATGACTACAGCGCGCAGTGTACCGTATAATATTACCGTAAATTAGCAAATTTATCAGTACTCAGTAGCTCATGTCTTATTGTAATTAAAAAAAAAAGAATAAAAACAAAAAAAAGAAGAATTGTATCATAGAGAGTGACAATTCAAAGAAAATGATTTGATTTGATTGAAATAAAAAGAAAAGAAATGAAGAAAAAAATGTAAAAAAATGTGACCGGCTGCAAGAATTGAACCCGTGATCCTCGGGTGATTGGCGAAGTTTCTATCACTAGACCACGCAGTCAACTGAAAAATTGTGTGTGAATCTAAATACTTATAGAAATGTGTATTGCGCAAGTCGAAATATACATGAAATTATTGGGAATTGCAAATCAAAATTCGAGATATTCTGTTAATTTCTATTATATTTAGGTAAATTATATTATTTTACAAAATATATTGGCTATTTAGAAAGAGTTTGAAGAAAAAAATTGGGTTTGCCAATCGGGCGCAGAGGTTCATGGGCCGACGTTGATCTCTTCTCTTTCCAAGCACTATCAAATTTGACGTGCCATATCAAAAGGTATATCTTTATTCTGAAAGTCAAAACTGATGAGTTATTGGTATCTATGGATAGCTTGTTTATTCCTCATCAATATGTTTGGAATTTATGTCAATCTGAGGTTTGGTTCAAAAATTAGAGGTAAAACCAGCATTCACAAAAGAATACTTTTTCGACATTTATGTTGTAGTCTATGGGCACAGCCACATTTGTTGAAAATTGTGATCAAATTTGCAAAAATATGTGGAATTTTCCACCTCTGTCGAGTAAATAAAAGCAAAATGACCCATCAACCATGGGTTCAAAGCTTCATTGATGTCTTCCGATATAAATAAGACCATTGAAAATTGTAACTGCAAATGCCTGATGACAGACACATCAAGTTTCTGACACATGACCTTAAAGCCGGAGGTATATGGTACATGTGCATGTGAGCCGGTATACCGGCTTGTCGGGTTCAAAGGGTTAAAAGTAACATGATTGAAATTCAGAATGTTCAATGAAGCCTAAACAATGCTGTAAAATTACTGGCATTACATGTACCACTTTAAAACTCCATAGCAGCTGGGATTTTTTATATCAGATTTTAACCAAATTCAGCACACAAGATTTTCAGATTATAACCTTTCAAATGTCAAAGTATAGAAAAATTGCTAATTCATAGTTTGGGCTATACTTTGATCAATACTAAATATGTGGGAATCATGAGGCTAATTTTCTTAATCCGCAGCGCGCGCTGGGTCTTCTGCTGTTGTGCTGTGTTCAGCTCAGCTACACACACGGTCATCTGTATCAATTCACAATGTGAAGAGGACCACCTATTTGGTGTTGATCAAAGTATAGAAGTGGTGGAGTACACAAAGTGCTAGGTGACTGTTCCACAGATATTGTTGATCAAGAAATGGATCTGATGTGGTATGGTCTTTAAATCTTTTTCACATTTTTTATTTCATTTTCATACTACATGGTTTGTGAAAATTGAAAATATACAAGTTTAAGGAAGCCAAATTTTACTAGACCTAAAAATTGACCCAGAATTGACCTCCCAACCTTTTGTAGTCATTTTCAACTTCAGAAGGATGTGTCTTAAAATTACAGCTTATGCCACAATAATGAACCGTTTGATGTGTTACATCACATATTAAAATGATTCAAGTACATGAACTACAAAGTGCTTTACCCCTAAATAACATCCCTTACTCTTGTGACTCACTATAAATCATCATGATCATCATAAAAGTTAAACTGCCCAACCCTGACCTTTTGATCTCTAAATATGTGACAGTATAAACAGGATGTACTGGTACACTGATTACTTCACAATGTTGAACCACAAAAAAATGTTGTGAATTTGAAGTAAGCTTTAAAACTGAAATTTATGAATTAAGAAAAGCATGTTTTCGTAATTTTTTGTAGTAAAAATTACAATTATATAGAAGATCAAGGTAAATAGAAGCAATGGTGGCAAACTGGAGGCACAGGACACTTCAGGAAGGGCAATTTTTTTGAGCAAAATAGTTGAAGAAAAAAAACCTGCTAATTTCAGCTAAAAGGAAAAAAATCTTGAAATTCTAAAAATGGACATGTGAAAATTTTGACATTTTACATATAAATTGATCAAAACAAAGGGAAATTGTGTTTGAAATTTATGTCGCTGCATTATAAGGCTTGTGACTGAGGGGAGTACCCCCATGCCCCTCCCCCAATGGCGTAACTAGACTTTTTGAAATGAGGGGGCGAGACGGGGTAGACATGTTTCCAGCGGGCGAGAACAAAGCAAAAATAGGAGCATGCCGCGACAAATCCTGTGTCCGATAGCCCGGGGCTAGTGGATTTCATTTTGGGCTAGTAATTGTTCAAACAGCACTGTCCGATCGAGCTAGTAGCACATTTGACATGCTGCTTATTATTATTATTAGCTGTAAACGAAACACGTTTGTACCATTACTCGAATGCCAGACTCGTCTTAAATTAAGAAATATGCGGTAGACGAACACACGTAAAGACACAAAAGCTGTCCAGAAAAAATGCATTTTATCCACAAAGAAATTGTCATTTGCGCTTCGATCGAGAGAGAAAAAAATGAACCAACGATGTTTGTTTATTTATTATGTTGTCACTAGTTGGCGATGTTCATAAATTCACATAGATGCTCTAATGCACGGACATTATCTAACTACTAACAAGCATGAAGTACACACATGTGCAATTGCGAGTTCAGCAGTTCAGTTAACAACAAGATGGCGACGATCACATCGGAAAAAGTCACCACTTTGAACCTCGATTGTACCATGTTTTGTAATTTTTTTGGAAAAAACTCTTTCGGGTATTTTAACAGAACATTTAATAAACTGAATTCTAAATTTTTCATTCAAAATATTACTTGAAAATATGTTGATTCAACCCCTCTAGTTCGGACAATTTACCTCGGTAGATCAACCGGTGTATTTCGATCTGGAATAAGTGACAGCGAGAAATTTTGCTTTTCCTTTGATCGTCGACCGGTCAATCGATGCAGCCGTTCTCATTTCCTGCCTGCACGGCAGGGTCGTTAAAATTTCAACCAAATTTCGGGCAATTTTTGGCAGGTTTCGGGCAAGTGATTTTGCACTGGTGGCTTCCCGACCGGGCTAGTAAGAAAAAAATAATTGTCACGGCCTGAATAGGAGTTCTCAATAAATCAATGTACAAAGTCAAATTTAATTTGGGGGCGAAAGGGGGAGGGGGCGGCGAGGGTTTTGTCAGGGGGGGGGCTCCCCCCCTCTGGTTATCATTATGCCACTGCCCTCCCCTTGGCACCGTCATTGTAAATAAAAATCCTCATGTGATACTCTGAACTGCAGTTACTTGCAACACATGCTCTAACAAACTCAGCATGTATAACGCATGGCTGTGATATTAAGAAGATAAATTTAGATCTCTACTTATAATTAACAATGCATTCTTCAGCTGTGACATGTAATTGCATGATTTTGAAAAGAAAGCACTAAACCATAAAAGTTAAAATAACTCACGTTTGGTAACAAATTTAATTAGATACAAAACAAACTAGAAATAGGATTGTTTTGATGACTTGGTATCTCTGCCAATTTAAGGTAACTAAAGTGTCATTTAAACCAAATTTAAGGAAACTAGCAACAGATTCAGTTCCATCAATGACACAATAATAGGCCTTCAGTTCAACAAAGGAACGTGACCTACAGTTCCTATAAGACACAGTGCCTTAACCTCTGTTTGTATATATGTTTAATACAATTTTCAAAGATCTTTAAATTAAGGGTGGTGCACATAAGCCACCTTTCCCCAATCTACTGGTTATTGATTTTGAAATGTCAAATTCAAAGCGTATGATTGTTTTTTTATTTTTTTTGAATTTTTTGAAATGAGAAAAAAATCAAATATGGTTTAGGGAAATAACTAAATATCATGTGTTGTTATACTGTAATATTGGTGCATCTCTGAGAAAACTTATTAAAGGTCCAATTCATGATTCTGATATGGGAAGATTAAACCTTCTTTTTTCATACTAAACACCTCAAAATAAATAAGTCTGTTTTTTAAAAAGTCGAGCATCAAAATTTTGTTCACTTTATGACCAAGAGACCAACGCACGTTTCATTTAAAATCTTTAGCTTATTAGACTTTTTGTTCTGTGTTCTGTGTTGTAATTATTGTTCAGGCCCCACGAACGATGGAAAATGACACATTTTCTTATTTTTCTCAAGAATGCAAACAAATTTAAAAGTAAGGTTTCGAACTACCAACAGATACAACTCGAGGATTCTTATTAGCTAAGAATCTAAATTTTGAAAGAGATGACCTTGGGGATGAAATTGCCCCTTTAAGCTCCGAGGCAATTTTAAAAGACAAATTCAATTTGCAAATTTACTCTCTCTATTGTTGTACAACAATGTACAGTGCAAACAGTTATTTCAGAGGTTATACAAAGTAAGTCAGTGTAACAGTTCATTTAAGGCCCGTTGCACTTACATTGTAATGTTAAGTTTCCTGTTTCAGCCCGCCCCAAATATCCAAAATTTCTGACTAATTCATTATTTGAGATGATTTTGTTACTTATTAATATTTTAAAAGACAAAAGGCAAAGTGTTCATGGCTCAAAATAACAGGCATCTCCTAAATGTTGATATAAAACAAGTTTACATGGGGTGAGTGCATGGCACATGAGTAATAATGAAAATATTGGCATTGCATACTCATGCAAAATAACTAATGCTGGTTTTGCTCATGGAAAATAATTTTGGATATTTTTATCGCCCAAAATTGAAACTTGAAAACGGAAAAAAATGCAATTCATAATGTTTCTGTGTTTTAATATGCATAGATAAAATCTAAAAAAAAACTGGTATGTGCTGTACTGTATGGATACTATATCAATTGAAATATCTCACATGTTTTGATCCTAGAAAAATAATGTATAATGAATAGTGACCGCCTCTCTACTTTCAAAGCTGAAACAGGAACCTAAATATTAAGTGCGAAGGGCCTAATAGGAAGAATCATGAATACAAAAACAATGTTGTTTCAGTGGTTATTCAAATTAAGTCAGACGTGAAACAACAAATCATGAGTACAAAAGCAAAGGGTTTCATTTCCGTATACACCTATTTTGGGTAACTGATTCTGTGAAGTGTAAAATTATAAATAGAACACCAATAACGGAGTATGTAAACTTATACTACATAGGCTATGGGCTAACATTCAAAGCCTTCCTGGTTTGACACATCAACTTTGCTATTATTTACAATGGTAGAAGACAGCCTGCTAATACCCATGATATACTTACAAGATGCAGCTAGCAACTTGACGCTAACGAAGACGCTAAAGTTGAAAATATTTTAAATTGCTAGCGTCTGGTAAGCGCCTCCATAGTGTCCAAAATCAAACCAGACGCTAGCTACGTCTTGTAAGTATATCATGGGCATAAGCTGCATTTTGTACGAATATCATGGGCATTAAGCAGTATGTATAATGCAGTTCATCAAAGGGAAGGACACTTTTTGTGCTTTTGCAGCTTTTTCTTAGCTTAAACTGATACTTCACTGAGGGGGAAAAACACTTTTTACAGGAAATACACCACCAACTTAAAATGCTTTTTGTCCAATTCTATTCACTGGAGTCCTTTAGTATAGATAATCCCCACTTGAGAGTTTGCATGTTTACACAAACTCTTACAACTCACAAAGACAGTAGACCAGTGTTCCTGCTAAGGCCACATGGTGCGCCATTGGTGCAAGAAATATTAAAATTGGTGCAAAAGGCTTCTGTAAAAAATGTGCAAACAATGCTTATTCTTACTTTTAGTTATCTAATTTTCAGCCTTAGCACTTAATTTTGGCTCAAATTTATACCTCTTTGACTTTGTCAAAATTAGTCGAATTGGCGCAAGCTCAAAATCCTAAGCGGGAACACTGCAGTAGACTATCACCTATTTTGATTGGCAGGTCTCTTTCGTGGGTTAAGCCCAATAGAAACTTCTTTTGTCACTTATGATTTTCTAAACTATTGTAAACTAAAACCTTTGTTTTTAATGAGATATTTTACAATAGATTTTAAACCCCATAAGATACTCTCTGGAATTGTAATTATTATGTATATTTTTCTCTGTATGTTTTAATCTACAGGGTGTATCAAAAGGAAGTTTACAATGATTAAAGTGACCCCATTTCAAAAAGTATGATACATTCAGTAAATTTGTTTTTAATTGTAAATAAAATAGACCATTGTCTTTCCATAAGAGAAAAAATTCCAGATATGGGACAACCGAAATGAAAATTATGGTCAATTTTGTAAACTGTAAATAAAATAAGCTGTGCAAAGATTGCCTGGTTCCACACTTGCAATTTTGACTGAAGGTAACATTTTTTAGCTAAAAAGAAGATCAAATAAGATGAAACAAATAACTTCTGACATTTGGAGCTGGAGGCTAAATCCTGTCCATTTTTGCCTTGTAATTACAATTTTACAATAAGGATCCGTCATTATTAACAATTTACAAAATTGACAATTAATTTTCGTTTCGGTTGTCGCACATCTGTAATTTTTTCTGTTATGGAAAGACAATGGTCTATTTTACTAATAATTAAAAACAAATTTACAGAAAATATCATACTTTTTGAAATGGAGGCATGCAGGCACTTTAATCACTGTAAACTTTTTTTGATACACCCTGTATATTGATTACCACATTGCTGGAAGGTCCATGCTTGATGTGCTGCATCAAACATTTATGCAACCCTAATATTTCTGAGCTAGTACTTACAGTGAATGTCTTATCCTTACTAGCGGCCTTTTCATACAGATTCTTGGAGCCAGAGTATTCAGACAGTCTGTCAGCCGTCCCATGTTGAACCAAGAAGGGCCATCTGATGTCACTCATACCGTTTTTGATCCTATCCATTGCGAGGAGTGTCTGGTAACTTATTCTTGCTTTTAGACCATTGTGATCAATTAGTGGATCTGTTGCATAGGCTTTTTGCTGAAACAAAAGTAATCAAGTTCACATCAATCAATCAATCAATCAATCAATGATACTACAAGTACTTGCATAACATGCATACCCCATGAAGGAGTCTATTCGTACAGGGGACCCATGGCTTTAGGTGACTGTCCGACCACGGAGCAAGTAGAGTAAAGTTTCTTGCTCAAGGAAACAAGGAGACGAAAACAGCCCAGCCCTGGGCTCGAACCCACAATCTTCATGGCTAGAATTATTTGGAATCTGCATGTGTGCATTCACAAAAACTTGTATGTGTATGTTTTTATTGACACGGCAATCGCTGACATCACAGCTGAGCAAAACAAAATAAAGAAAATGTTATCCCCAAGTATTTATTGTCTGACCTGTTAGTAAAAACTTCGACTTGAATCGAATTCCCTTGCAAAAGCCCAAAAAGATTCTTCTAGACCATATAGAACTATATTTCGCAGCGTAAATTACTGTAAACAGGAATTATGGAATAAAGAATATGAATGAATGAAAAAACATAACATTCCACCATTTTTTCCCTCCACATTTCCCTATATTGTCTTGACACTTATTGCCACTCCCCATCCCCACCCCAAACGAAACTGCACAATTTCTAATAAACTGTTCCACCACAAATACTTGCTTCCCAAACTGAGCTGAACACCCAAAAAATTCCAAACCTGTTTTCGGTTTGGTCCAGTCTGAATGGGTATTGAATTTTGTTGCGCATCAAACGACTCAAGTTTTAAAAAACACCAAACATTTGATGAAGCAGGGTAAAACATTTGAACAGTATAATAGAGATCAACAAAGTTAGCTTAATAAGTATATCAGTACACAACATGTGTTAGACAATAAATTACAAATGTTAACTCAGTGCACAACATGAAGATTGGGAGACAGAAAATCAAATTTAGCAAATAAATGCACTATGTGGCATCAAAGTGAGAAGCATTTATTAGACACAATCTGCTTTAACCGTAACAGTCAAATATCACACATTATCATGCTTTGAGGTGTCCAAGTGTGGGAAAATATTGGATCCAAAACATGATAATGATAAAATTGGATGATTTACGCCCGATATTTATTGGTCTCGCTATGAGTTTTAAATATTTTTCGTATTTTTGCAACTCATAGCTCGACCAATAAATATGGGCTCAATCGATCCAATTTTATACCAAAATCATACAAAGCTCAAGTCAAAATTAGTCATGATATCATTGCGCAATCGACATTGCGCAATGTCTATACACACAGAATGCCAGGGCTGCCTGAGTTCCTCCCACAACTCCACTACCCTCGCCCTGAGGTTGTGGGTTCATACCCCAATCCTGGCATCCCCAGTGTTTCTTCCTCTTCCCTTTATAGGCCTAAGATGCTTGAAGTTTCTTTTTTCCCTTCCCCATTAAAATCCTGATTACAGTGGGTACAGTTATAGGGTTAATTTACTGAATGATTTATAAATCAGAATTATATATGGTTGAGCAAAATTCTTTCCCTTGATGCACCATGTTTGAGAGCTTTCGATACTCTTGGAGTGTCATCTTCAAAGACTTCGGCTCTGTATCTTCATAGCTTCAGGTCTGAAAATGACACTCGCTAGAGCACAATGAGTACCTAGATTATTATTATAGACAGAACTGGAGCTGGGCTTTCAAAGACATTTTGCGAGAGTATCGAAAGCTCAGCTCTCAAGCATGGTGCTTCTAGGGGCAGGCGTGTCTAGGGGAAAGAATAAATTCTGCTCAAGTTAATCGACCAAGAGAACTAACTAGTTTCAAATCATAAATGATTGTTTTACAATCAATGGCATACACAAATAAAATAAAAACTTACAGTTTCTTCATTCCTACTGACATCTTCTGGTTCAAAACGACCAATGACAACTTGAGGCAAAATTGTGCCACAGACTTTGGCCAGAAATTTCTGAAAAAGAAATGATCAGAAATACAAATTCAGGACATACCCTATTACATGTAGATCTACATTAACTTATAGGCTGCACTAAAACAAATTAAAAAAAATATGTGACTTGTCAAGAGTAAAAGGGAATATTTCGGAAATATTGCCTATGATGTAGGTAATAAATGTAGAAGCAATTACATATTTTTAAAGCTCATCAATGAATGTTTTTTTGAATGACCAATTAGGTTTTGGAACAAAAATGAGTATTGCCAGCATGTGATCGGCGTTTCTTTAAAAATGAGCAAATTGGCACAATATTGAATATTGCACATATTTGTAATGCATATGATGTTGTTTGCAAATGGTGCCCTTTCATTACATCTGCGGCGTATGCCATATTTTTGATGTTGCAAAATAATCATAAATTTACAAATTATGGTAGTGGCTATTTTGAAAACTCTAATGAATTCCCAGGAATGATTATGCTACAGTTCCAAATATAAATGATAAAACATGTTTAAACATAGACCATGCATGGACAAGGACATATATACAGACAAGCACCCGTGTTAGGTAAACAGGGATATTTTTTGTCCCAGGGGCCACTCAAATATAATGTGGCATATAGCATGACCAAGAAAAAGGTCAAATACGGTTGTTTTTGAGGACTGAAGGGTGAATCAGGTGACATCGTTTAGGGTATCAAAAACAGCAATTTTGGGGCAATTTTCAAGAAATAGGGTACTTTTGTGAAAATAGTATCAATAAAATCCCGATTTAGGGGTGTGAATAGGGGAAAAGGGTATATTTTGGGCTTCACCCTTTAGGGGGTATTTTGAAAAACTGTGGTCACGCTATGCCTGCAACATTATACTTGAGCCTCCCCCCCCCCACCCCTGGGACATTTGTACAAGCTACATATCACTCTCAGCATACATTGTAGTATGTACAAGGAAACAGTTGATTGGTTCCTTTCATGAAAATATCCAAGGTTACAGTAAAATGTTATTAAATATGTTGTAGAATGTAGGTTAATACAATTTAGTTACCCATAGTTCTGAATGAGCATTTTAGTTGGCTTACACCAGAATTGTACTATTGTTTATGCATTCTTTATTTGACCAAGGTAATTTCCTTGATTTGACTGTTCATGATGCTATTAATTCTGATTAGGCCAAGGAAATTACATTGTGTGTAATTTCCTTGATTAGGCTAAAAAATTGATTGTCTCACATCCATTTTCACTGTGCTGCTCAGACGGTCAAAATGTTGAATTCTATTTTTTTTTTCAGATTTTATTTTTTATACAAAAATACCCATGCAATGAGTCACCTTTTCTTTTGGACATCCAAAAGATGATTACATTCTGTGTGAAGACCAGAACGTAGTACATCCAACTTGATCCAAGCAGGGGTAGCGCTGAGATCTGAAACCTTGGGTCCAATCACAACGTTGCTATGCAAGAAACAATCCAAAATTTCAAAACAAAAGCCAATTTGGGGCTAATGTTGGACCCTTTGAGTAGGCACAAATCCTAATTTTAGGGGTCTGATTGCTAAATATGTGGTCTTTGGACCCCTGGACCCCATGTAGCGCTATCCCGGCATCCAAGACATATTTGTAAGAAGAAATTTGATTAAACTATTAAAAATCACAAGAAAACCCAAATTGCAATAAAATGTGTGCTCTTAGGCCAAAGAAAAAAAAAACTGTCTGTCTCAGCTTCCCGCGCGCATAGCTTTTAAAAATCCAAATTTAGCGCATTTCTTTTTTTAAGTTTTAGAGAGATTTTCAGATTTTTTCATCTTTTTTTCCTACGTCAACGGCCGCGAAAAAAAAAATAGTGGTCAAAAAATTGAATTAAAAAAATTAGGGGGTATTTCCGCATCCGCGTAGCCATTTTTTACTAAAAAAAAAAAAAAAAAAAACGCATAGCGCTTAGAGTTCCTTTTTTTTTTGGCCTTTTAAAGCTTAAATAGTACTTTAATTAAAGCTATGTTAAAAGAAAATTTTCAAAAAAGCTCGTTTCAAAGGTAGTGCTCATGCATCAGTCGGACTGAAGATGGCTATAGAGACATACATGCATCATGCATGCAAGGCACCCACATAAAGGAGTCAAAGTCTACGTGCTGCAGTATCATAATAAAAAGAATATACATGTACAAAATGTAAAAAGCTAGAAAGCCTGCTGAACTTTAATATTAGCTTCTTCCCATCACCTGTATCCATTCAATTTGTTTGGAAAATTGGATGTTGAGATTAAAGAAGGTTGATAAAAGTTTACATTAAGTAAAAGCAAGGGGGGGGGGGTCGCACCCCCCTCCCCCAAATTTGACCATGTACAAAAAAGGTACACAAAAAACAACCCCAAAAGCACAAAAATACCTGCTGAAATACTTAACAAAACACCTGTAAACTAATTTTTGAAAACCCGTAAAATTTGTTATGTCCATTAAAACGAAAAAATTTCCTCCAAAAGGTCCACTTTTTGAAAGTCCGCATCCCCCTTGAAAAAAAATCCTGGCTATGGGCTTGGTAAAAGGGGACTTTGTAGTGAGGGAAAGCTTTGGTTTGATAGAATATCAAGTTGTCAACTTTAATTTCTCGATTAAAACGTGTGGCAGTGGTACATTTTATTTTGTTCCTGATCCCCAGGACCTGACCTCCCCTTCTGTGCTTCACTTCACTTTCCATGCTTATACTGCTGACCTGACAAATTGTTTGAACAATTGTTTTTGTAGTTAATATTAGGGGTGCTCTGACAAAATGAGCGGAAAGTCACGAATTTCACAATAATGTTTATTACAAATTTTAATCCTCTATAATCTCAGCTTTTGAATGATATATAATAGGCCATATCACTCTTTCTTTCTCCATTTTCCACATAGAGATCAAAATACAAGGCAAAAATCTGGCATTAAAAATTTAAAAAACTTAAAAACTGGTAATAAAAATTAGCTGTAAAAATTAGCATATCATTTTTTAAATTACTAAGTACTATAATAGTAAATGTGATCAATTAACTGTGATTTATTGAACTTCCTGATTTAATTGACCTTCAAAACTCAAGGTAAACTTGATGATTAAAACTTCTACTGCACTAATTTTTTCCCCTCTCAAGGTATTGTTAAACAATTATGCATGCATGCAATTTGTGCCCCCCCCCAAAAAAAAAAAAAAAAAAAATCGAACTTTTCATCATCCTGGTGCTGGAGTGTATAATTTTTTGGTTTCAGTCCATGCTCGCTTCCGCAGGTTCTTCTTCAGGTATTCCGGTCTTATCGATCGATTCTCCTGCATCCAAAACGGATTAAATTAAAGAAAGATCTTGGTCCCCAATGAAAATAAGCGTCAGAGGCTTTCTTTGGTTATCCTTTGCAATTTTATCTAAAGTATTCTTTCTTTCTTTATCATATTTTTACTTTAGACACCATTTATTCAAAATCTTCATTCGGGACTTTCCATTTATTTTGCCAGAGCAACCCACATACGATTAGCTTGATTACCTATCCATTATATGTTTTGTCTTTATGTGTGGGTGCTGCAGTTAGAATCTGTTTTGAACTAAGTTTGCTTTGAACTTGAATTGGATTAAAGATTTAGTTTAGATAAATTACTCATGTGAATCATGAAATCTAAATACTAAAACTATCTTTCATTTTGCTTATTAGGCCTAAAAAAATTGTTTGATTGGCGCAACCCGACTGACCCTATTTTACCACCGACCCTAACTATTTTTATTTTTTTGAGCATGGTAAAAAACCTCAAAATCCCAAATTTGATGGGAATCGATTTATGGGGGCCCAAGATATATGGCTTGCAGGACATTCAAAATGACAAATAATAGATGTGTTAATACAGAAAAAGTGAAGATGTTTTTGTAAATGTGTCGTATATTTTGTGTTCTTCTATGCCAGTGAAACATAGACTTAATAAAAAATAAAAAATTTAAATTTAAAAAAAAAAATCCGACCTACCTACCTACCCTATTTTTTGTCTATGTTACGCAAATCAAACAATTATCTTTAGCCTTATTTACTTAACCACTCACCTATACCTTATAACCTGTCAGTGAAATGAGCTATAAAATTACACCTTATTCGCTATGGACAGCCTGTAAAACATACACGATGCATGCGAGAGTGGTTGCTGTGCCCCAAAATCGAGTTTCTGGCTTTTTAAGCAATTTTTAGTGCAAGGACGGTTCTTAATTTTTGTCATTTGATAAAGGCAAGACTTTATTACTACATGTAAATTAATCATTCAATGGTTCAAAATTATATTTACATGTACATGTACAATGCATAACTATAAAATTTTGGTTTACATAAAAACTTAAATTGCTATATATTAAATATTTTTAAATATTTAATGGTGTGGATGAAAATTGCTTTTATACCATTTTCTCCTTTCTTCCATGGTTTTTAATCAATTGTCTACAAGAATGTAAAATGAAGGTAATGAAAAGATTCCCCATGCCAATGAGCTTTTAAAACACACAATCACTGAAATGGAGAAAGGTATTTAGAGGAATATTACAAATTTGTGATTAAGAGGAGAAAAAACTTGGAGATGCACATGCAGTGAAATAAAATGGTATATTTCTGTTGACATTTACGGACGTAATATTACCTTCAAGAATAGATGATAAAATCATGCCATTCCAGGGCTTTTTAACCTTAAACACACACACATGCTTGCATCTATTCACTATCGAAGTGATTGCGTAAGATCAGCCAAGGCCGGCAATTACCACAGCAACCGGATCACGCTTTGCTAATGCACTTATCAATTTATTCCCCTGCCCCGGGGGACCCGGGACTAGCGGGGATTTAGTGGGGGATGTACATTTTGCTAGTGTTACATCCCCGGCAATGACCCGGCTAAAGTCCCGGCCGGCGGGGCATAGATTTTCTGTACATCCCCTGCTATGTCCTGGCCCCCCTATAGCCGGGCAACGTGTGACAATCCCCGCCCTGTCCCTGACCCCCATGTGCGGGGACTTGTGTTTAATACAACAGTGTACAACCCCGGCCCAGGAATGTCACTGCTTTTTTGTATCAATTCACGATGTGACGAGGCCTGCCTATTTAGTGTTGATCAAAGCATGGGGACTTGATCAGTGACCCTATACAAAACACAATTTACAGCATTTTTGTTTGACCGAGTATTACAAATGTTTAATGCCTTGTTTACTATTGGCTAATTCCATGATCTTGTATCACATACATGAATTTTTAAAGTTCAATTCTGACATAAAAGTAATACCTGAGTTGAAAGTAAACAAGTCAATGTCTCAGGAACTACTTTTGTTTTTTCCATAAAGCAAATAGAACTTATTTTATGACTGGTATAAGTTGGATGTTGCCTTAGTAACATTTTACCCTCACATTTGCACCAAAAAG
>JXSR01S027156.1:10986-34685 GCA_000969725.1 Ophiothrix spiculata | reverse complement strand
GAAATCATTCGCTTGATTTGCCGCACAAGTAATTGAGGAAAGAAATCGATATTGTAAAAAGACAGTTTGGACCGTACACTGGGGCTGTTATGTGAAACCCTTGATCTAGGGAACAGAAGATTGACTCTGAAAAGGGGGTCTAGAGAACTGAAGGGACCAAAAAGATGACCCTTCAGAACTAGTTTTTTGGGCAAAATTTGGGCTCTGGATGCAACATTTTCGAAATTTTGCTTGAAATGGGGGTCTTGGCAACTAAATTTCAAAAAATAAGGCTAAGGAACTTAAAACTTTTAAAAATAAGGCTTGCAAACTAAAGGTTGTGCTTGAAATGGGGGTCTAGGGAGCCGCAGACAAGGCGTAAAAAGGGGTCTTGAGGGCCGCACATACCCGTATCACCTTTCTAGGTCAGTGCCCTCCGGGATCTTAAACTGAATATATACGAAATATTACGGTGAATGTGTATTTTCCTATTGGATGCGTTAATTGCCCGGTGGGGGGCCAGTCCCATTCTGGAGGCGATGCGTATGCAAGGGTCAAAAGACCCAGTTTTTCAGCTGTCACCCAAAGACCCCTAATTTTTTACAATTTCATGTGCTCTCACCCAAAGACCCCATAATTTTTTTATATTTTTCTCTCCCCGAATGCCAATTTTTGCTCAACGAATGCCAAAAAACTGGCTCTCACCCAATGACCCCACATTTTTTGACCAAAAAGACCTTATATTTTTTTGTATTTTTCTCTCACTGAATCCCAAATATTTAGGCTCGCACCCAATGACCCCTCATTTTTTAAGCCTTTGCTCACACCGAATGCTCCATCCTATCGGAGCGCGGCCCTAACACCCGTATCCATTTCATATTTGACTGCCCCCCCCCCCCGGGGTTAATTGCTGCCCAATTAAGTGTTAACACTGTCCAAATGCACTTGAAGCTAATCAATGTGTTCAAGGTCGTAGGTTAGATTCTTCATGCTGACAGCATGTTTGAATCCAAAACAACAGAAATACAGTGGAGGTACGACACGTATGGACTCTTACAAACATGAATTTTGTTCTGAAATCCATAATTGTCATTGAATTTCAGTGCAAAGTTCAGGATTTTCTTTTCAATATAAATGGACAATAATTGTCGTACCAATTTGCTGCATAAAACTGATTTCAATTACAAGGAAAACACAGTGTGTATAGATGAGTTTCAAATGATACCTCAATCTGAATTCCATAATTATTTCCCAACTCCAGATTCTTGTATGTATACAAACCAAAGCTTATATTTGACCCCTTTCAGATTGACAGGTGCAGCAACAAAGTTTAATGTTAATATTTTTCCGTGTGATAAATATTAAATATTAACCGAAAATTCATTGAATAAAGTTTTAAATCATTTATTGTGTGTGAATAATATGATATGTCACAAACGTTACCAAACGTTACATGACAAATTTGTGTATAAAGAGAGCTTTTTCTTGCAAATGTGCAAACTGAAGATTGGATAAAGTTCATAAATGTTTACTCTTCCAGCTCTGTTGATATCAGCTCTCAATTCAGCCACACTTCACAGAGTTTGGGTTTGAAGCTATAAAGTGCAAGAACACACTTCCGTGCGAAGTCACAAACGTTACCGAGCGTTACATGGGCTTTTCTTTGACCTTGGACAGGTTTTATTTTTTTCAATGCTAAGAGCCTTTTGGCTATACCATGTAGTTTGTATATCAACCAAAATTATTCTCATAGCTTGTGTATTCCAGGCGTTATAGCCGATTTAAGTTGAAAAAATCATTATTTTGGTCACAAACGTTACTTTGGAATGACCCATTATTATATCAAACGACCAAGACTTTGAAAAAATTCATGTTTTTTATAGGTGCTTATATCCAATATAAGAAATTTATGTTTCCACTGATATTCGATCTTCCATAACCATAAAAATGGCCGATTTCCTGGACCATATACACCACACCCACTTTTTTATATGTTCCTATGTTGTTTATTATTCAATGCTCATTATCACCGTGTAGCCGTAAAGAACATTTTCAGGTAAGCAGTTACGTATTTAAACTCTGTTTATTATGTGCAGAAGAAAGTACACTTAGGCCCGTATTCCAGAAAGATGTTAAGCTAAACCATTGTTTAACTGAGCATCAACTGTCCAGGAATGATACGCATCATTGCAGCTTTCAAGCAGAACAGTTCAATGAGTCATGCTGTTGACGGGAAATAAAACCTTGATTTTGCTAAACAGCTGCAATGATACGCATCATTGCAGCTTTCAAGCAGAACAGTTCAATGAGTCGTGCTGTTGACGGGAAATAAAACCTTGATTTAGCTAAACACCTTTCTGGAATATGGGCCAATATGTTTAGCACGCCATATTTTCAAATGCGATAAATGCAATTCTTGTTGAGTTTTTTAGATATATGTGTGTAAAATATAAATCCGAAAAAATATGGCGCAAATGATGAACGGTTCTCAAGATATGGTTGGTTAAAGGTTTGATGCGCAAACAATTTTGACCGGGAGTGTATGTATAACTTCTGGATAAATTTTTAGTCTGCATATGCTACAGCATTCATAAAGTGGTTTCAATACACACATACGCAGCTTAACAGTCAGAAGAAATGTTAATACTTGTTCAAAAATTTTAGCCAGGAATTAGATTATGGTTAAAATATTGGATAACTTCAACATTTTCAGAAGAAACTGTCACTCATTTGTCCCTCTAATTTCAAACCCAGGTTGCCAGGGCCTAGTTCAATTATCATTTCAAACTCAATTTCCAAATGACACAAAGCGATCAAAATGCATGCATAAAACTGTCAGAAAGTAAGGCACCAAATTAAGCTTTCAACACAAATTGAAACAACAGAATATAGTAATGCAACTCTGTAAGATATGAACAGAGAGGGAAAATTCCTTCAGCCTGGAGGAACAGGATGCTATAAAAAAAGAAAATCCTGTCTAAATTGAAATATTGCTCAGATTTCCCTGCACAATTTGGGTCGCAGCTACATTAGTATGTATTGAATTCTGATGACAAATATGACAAGTGTATAGGATTTTGCATACATTTAGACTGAGATCCCATAAACTGTGCCCTTTTTATCTCAGCATGAGGGTTTCGGGTTTTTGCTGCTAACACATCTTGGTTAATATTTTGGAAAGTGCATTAGTGGAAAAACAGTTCTTAAAAATTACGAGGTTTTTTTTTCAATACATGAACAAGATTCCTTTCTATGAAATTTAATCATTTTTTCTCTTATTCATCAATCGATTGCAGTAATTAACAATCCTCCCAAAAACCACTTCAAATCACTGGATGGAGAATAAAATAGCAGTTTCAGCCGATTTACATTACATTAAACTCGGTAATTTGATAGTAGATGGTGGGAGTGTGGGTGGGTACTTGGATTGAAATGGATTTCATGATTATACAGGGTGAGTCAAATTAAAGTATAATCAACGGAGGAACTTATTACAGGAAACCTGTTAACGTTTATCAACTTTAATTATACTTAATAAACAGCAAATGTAATCAACTTTCATGAGAATATTAGTTTGTTGAAATTGACCAATGCATTCAAAAGTTACAACCGCTTAAAAAAAGGTACCCAATTTTGATGTCGAACAACTTTGCTTCAACATGAAGTCTTAATTGTACAGCCGTGGGTAATATCTTGTTGATTGTGCGTTGATGAACTTGACTCTGCATTAAAATGTTAACCTGGCACGCATTGTGCAGAGATACTGAAGAAGATTCAATGATGCAGATCAAAGTACTGATTGTCATTTCAGATATCAGTGCACTAACTTTACGACCTATGCCAGGAGATAAATCAAGACGCAACAATGTAGTAACAGCACTTGCATTTAGTTGCAATTAAGTATCATCAGACTCACAGTCCGGTTGAAGATCGCCGTCTGTTTTGTCTGTACATTGTAGGTTACGGATGTTAACCAGGTCCTATCACCTCAAACTATTTAAAATATTGTTTATAAGCTAAAGACCACGCACCTCTTCATAGCAGATAGTAGGAAGGCTCTGAAAGTTCCTGATCCAGATGATTCAACAAAACAACAACCGAATTAGAAAAGTTTTTTGAGAGATCTGAACATTACCTTAAGAGTCAACCTACTACCCGATATTTCACAGTACACATTCATCAGCCTATTGTTAAACCTATCATAAAAATTGAGCATGTTGAAAGAGACAGCAGCCTTTGTTACCAGTACGCACGTAAACTAAATAGCGTAGTTTGTTCGCCGTTCAAATTGGGTTTCGCCACTCAAATGACTATAACTTTAGAAAGCTTTGTCCGATTTCTACACAATAAATTTTCTATGAAAGCTAATAAAAGATGACATCTCATACAGGTTCCATTTTGCAAAAAAATAAAAGGAACTGATTATATAAAATCACTGATTAGATTACACTTTATTTTGACTCACCCTGTATATTGCTTACTTGAGAAGCATTATTCATTATTCTATCATCCTCATGGATAAAATACTACATCAAGAAATGATTATATCATGTTGTAAGTGAAATAGGACAAAATCAATGCAAGTAAGGCCAATTTTGATGCGTCCAATTCACGAGGCCAGTACGGGATGAGTGACTTGGACAGCGATCAAAATTGCTCTCCAAGTGCATTGATTCTGTCTCATTTCCTGAGCAAAATGGGATGCAAATTTGTTACCCACACACAAACAGAAAAAATATTGCATATTTTGTGCAAAAAAATTAGGCCTTTACATAGGCATCATCAAAATAGAACAAATCATCATCCGACGAAAACAATGTTCAATCCACTCTTCGTACTTTACAATCTTGGTTTCTGATTGACATGCGGAGTTTATGATTATTGGTATATTGGTCATATTACTGCCACTTTTAGACATGTTACTACTGAATTTTGCTTAAGCCAATTTGACCTATTTTGACAAAGATGAAGAGGAACTTGCGTTAAAATTGCAAGCTAATGCTAAAAATTTGCTAAAGCAAGAAAAGTGTATTTTCACACAGTTTCAAAAAACAGTTGCACCAATTTTTTCTTGCTCTTGTGCCAATAGCACGCCATAAGGCCTTAGAAGGAACACTGTATAAAAACAACTTCAGTTTGACTGGCCTTCTTAAAGAGTAGAAAGCAGACTTTCAGAAGGGTATTATACAAAGTGGGTATCAAAAAGTTTAAAAGATCACTAAGAAGAAATACATCATAATTACATCATATTTTGAACTTCCATAAATTTGGTATCAATGGAAAAAGGAGATCCTAACCTGTACTATGGTATCAAACATCTAAACTTTGGATGCGTCTTCATAGAACTACTGGGCTGAAACCCTTCAAATGCAAAAAGGTAATCATGCAACTTATCTTAGATTTCTCCATGCAGTTTATCTGGTTAGCGGAGGCACATTGTTGACATCTATTGACACCTTATATAAGTATAAATGCCAGGCATTGATATCATTTTTGCACCAAAATGGATAAGTGACCATCCTGACAAATTTTCATTGATATAGCTACTTCCCTTTTGGGTGATCTTAAAACTTTTTGATATCCCCTCGTACTATGCTTAGTTCATTGATAACAAACAAAACTAAAAAATCACTCATTTTCCATGTATTTTGTAAAACTTATAATACCGTACACTACCTTGTGATGGTTCATAGTTGCTACATCTCGCGCCACGAGGACTTTCATGATAGTCAGAATTCCTAGGCCAAAACGTAATCTGACACTCAGCAAGTTTGGTCTCATTTCCCAAGCAGAAGACATCAGTCGTATGTCCAGGTACATTGTCGCCTTTGTAGTACCCCTCCTGAACTGCTGCCAGGGTGTACTTATAGCCAAGCTGTCTACAGATGACCTGTGCATATTCATAGGCCCATATTGATGAGTAGATGTTCCCCCATGTATTATTCCAGTATATTTCTATTCTACCCTCATCTGGGTTTGGGCCGGAGGCTAGACGGACTTGTATATCTGAGATATAAAGAAGGAATAAAATGAATGTTTAAAACATTTCTCCTATAACACTTTTCATTTTCTTTATCAAACATCAATTGACTCCAATAATCTAAAATGATATATAGTATTTTATTCATAATTTGTAATCTATTGCCCAAAAAAGTCATATCCTTGACTTCTACAATGTTAGCACTCTATGCAGATACACTGAATCTTGAGTAGAGTTGCAAAAATGAATTAACCATATACGAAAATGCAATAAAGCATGTGATTAGAGAATATTTGACTTGTCGTAATAAGAATCAATGATTAGCACAACTAAATCATTATCAATCATCTGATTTTATTATGCATTGAAGTTTTCAAGAAATTAAAAAGGTCATAGGCCCGCATTCACAAAAGGGGAATGACTTTAATCCAGGAATAAGGCCGAAACCATAGTCGGCCTCCAAACAAAATTTTCCCTACCAAACATTTGGTCGTGACTTCATGGGTTCTCTTTTCAAATTTTTCTAAAATTTGCGCCATACATTTGCGGTACTTGGATGGTTGGCTTTTTAAATTTCTCAGAGGTACGTCCCTACCCAAACAAAATTTGAGTACATTTGGTAATTACTGTTTGGGCCCCAACAGAAATAACAAAACACAAGACACATTTCCTTACTATTCACAAATATGCAATTACTTTGTTATTCTGATCTATTTAAAGAATAAATCGATATAGATTCAAATAAAATTGCATTATATGTCATCACTTACCCTGTCCTGGTATTAAAGGTGAGCAAGCAACGTACACACTGTCAAATCTATGATACCTATACGGGCATGCATATTCTCCCAAAGGCCCATGCTGGCAGTCTTGCAGACGATCTTCGGAACCATTACATGTGATGGCGCTGTTCAACACCCATGCAATCTCCTTATGCCCTGGTCGCATAGTACCGCCTCGTCTGTTTGCTCCTGCTGGGTAGCCAAGTTCTTGACACACAACATCTTGTTGGGTCCAGCCCCAGTTGGCAGCTTTTGGACACACCCCTCCCCATTGACCGTTGTGGAATATTTTGAGATAACCAGAGTAAGGCACTGTGTCCCAGATAAGACCGACTGTAAATTCTGTTGGGATAAATAGAGAACTGGGGTTAGAATAGAACCAATATAGTATTTGATCAATCAAATATCAAAAAAGTGTTTGTAAAGTTGCAAACAATTAGAAATCAATAGGTGCTAGGAAAAACAGTAACAGGTCTACATATGGTAAATCAATTGGGCTTTTCCAGAATTAAAAGTACTCCCTCTAAAGAAGGCAAATTTTTTCAAAAATCAATGAAATTCCAAAAAGAACTGAAAAATCCCTTCATCAAAATATAGCTATGAATGTTGTCAATATCATCAAGGTTGTGAAAATAACAAAAATAAGAATTCATTCTTATCATTTGGACTTACTAAGTGCCTATACAGTATCACTCCTCATCCAGAAAGCATTATCAGGCTGACTAATCTTCTGGTGGCTTGATGATCCATTACAGTATAATGACCTGAGATGAAGAAATTCCTTAACGTCCCGAGAGGCTATTTATTCTACACCATCACGGATCAACAAGCCAACTGAAGATCAGTCGGCGTGATGATGCTAATACTCTAGCCACTAAAGTAAAGTAAGTCCAGAAGATAAGAATTGATTCTTATTTTCGCAATTCTTCAAAATTTAGATTTTAAAAGCCTGATAATTCCCATTTTTTGTATCACCTTTTGCATGAAATCCCAAATTTTTCATTCAGAATAAAAAAAAAACCTAAAGAAGGCACACAAATGTTAAATAATGAAATTCAAATTTTTGTAACAGAAAATATGTATGCCTTTTAGGGGTGTCTTTAATTTCTGGAATAGCTCATTCTATATTACAGTATAAATGTTAAGCTGTAGAGAAGTGCAATCTGGAAGAGAGATTTCTTTAAGAAAAAGCGTAAATTGTGTCCTATATGAGCGGTGCTCTAGCTGGTAAAATGAGAGGAAAGTCACTGCTCTAGCTGGCAAAATGAGAGGAAAGTCACAAATTTCAAAACTGAGTTTATGGCATATTTTAATTCTCTATAATCTCAGCTTTTGTATGATATATAATATGTCACACCTTCTTTCTCCACTGAATATATTGAACAAAAATAAGCTGCAAATCGATTTCAAAGATACTGATTACTACACTTCCTGTGACATCAACAGCGTGTCACTGGGCACTGCACAAAAGCCGCCAGATGAACGGTAGGCTTGAGGATGTGTCTTGGGTGAGACACGAAATGGCGCCACTCAATTAAATGTAAGTCCAGAAGACTAGATTTAATTCTAATACTTTATGTTGCAATACCTGCATGAATCAAAATCTTCATAAACGGAATACTACAGTGTATAATAGCAACATGCAAAGTTGACTTTCAAAACTTTAGGTATAGGTAAACACTTATGCATGAATGCATTTTGATGTCAAAAACAAAGTTTGACTTTTCACCCTATTTTTATTATTCAAAATGTAGATTCACGACTTTCTTCTCATTTTGCCAGAGCAGCTCACATATAATAGTTCAGGTTATATCTGCACATGCAACAGTCCGGAGCAACAACTTTGCCACAATCTTGTCGATACTGCAGCCATAGTCACCAGATGGAGTAGTTTCAAGTACGTATTGGCTCACAAATAATCTTCATACCATAGGTGCTACATTAAAGCCCAGAAGTGCTGTAAGTCAGTGGAAAATAATGGTATCTGCATGCCTCAGATGCATTAAGTCGACCAACTCACACTATAATAAGTATCCATTCTAGCTTACTTAATAACGCAACAATACAATCACTACAACGTCATTAGTAGCAAACCATTACTGGTCAAAATTTACAAGTGTTCAATGAAAATCTGAACTTATATATTGATTGCAATTTCTGAAATACTATAAGATCTTTCAACTGCTGTATATATGTCACTGGGGTGTCCAGGATTTTTCCTGGGGGCGGCGGCTCAAGGGGGCTTGTTGACTTCTGCGGGGGGCTAAGTGTCAAAACTTGGTCAAAATTAGGCTGATTTTACACGATTTTTGCAACTCTGCGGGGGGCTTCAGCGCCCGAAGCCACCCCCCTGGACACGCCACTGTATGTGATAATTGTTTGAACACAAAGCAGAAGTTCCAAGATTCTAGAACTAAACTAATAATTCAATTCACACTGAGAGAGCAATTCTAGCCTAAATATAAAGAAGTTAAAGTGAAAAACCAAACTGAATGAATATCACAAGTTAAAATCTCAACTATGGATGGGAAAGAAGACAATGCGCTTGAGGTTCCCTCAATGTTTACTAAGTGGTTTCAAAGGATGTTCTTTATGTGCATGACTTGTGCATGAAGCAGAGAGGTTGGTATTTTGTCTTAAAATGTGTCTAAATTGAAATTATCACAGAATCTCACAAACCCATTCCACAAAAAGAAGGCAAAGACAAAATGCAAAAATTCACTACAAAGGTAAAGCCTGTCCAGTGCCCAGGGGGGTACTCAAAAAAAAATTAGTAGGTATGTGAGATCTGCGATATCGAACATAGGGTCTTGCGGAACGTATTTTTGGTCAAAAATGGGGTCTATGGAACTGATTTTTTCCCGGATTGAGGTCTCAGGAACTACCTTTTCCCCATAAAAATACGACTATTTGAGATGAAAATCGCTCAAAATTAGCTTGAAAACATAATAAAAGACATTTTTGAGTCATTTTCTTTGAAAATGGGGTCTTGGGAACTGAAGTAATCTTGAAAAGAGCATCTTGGGGAGCGGAAGAGGTGGCTTGAAAAGGGGGTCTCGAGGGTAGCACATACCTGTACCTTCCGTCAATGTAAGTACCCCCCCCCCCCACCGGGGTCCAGTGGCTTGCTAGAGTGAACATCAGATCAGAGACAGGTCCTAGTTTTGAGCCTCTAAAGTGTAGACCCAAGCCATTTAACACATGCATCTTTTCAAGGCTAAGATTAATTGTTAACCATTTAAGGCCAAATTCCATTGTACTACGATGCTTTGCTATGCATTTACGATGCATTGCAAAAGCATAGTTAATGCATCACAAAAGTATCGGTGACATGAACAGGCATCAAGAAAGTATTGCCAGGAGTTTATTTATGCTTACATTGAAATATGTTCTGGAATTCCATGTAATTGGTCACACTTGATTTAATTTTCGTTAAAATTTAAATTTTTCTTGGATTAATTTGGAGTTTTAGGTGTTTTTTGTTGGTACTTGGATCTAAAAGGGGAACGGGCAAAAATGTAATAGCCCCACTTTGATTTTTATATCTAGAAAGCTTAAGAAGAACATCATTTATTCTACAAGTAAGGCTCACAAAGCCATCTCGATGGCACCCGCATGACATTAGGAGAGTATTGGTGATGTTTTCATGATCTCTTTCTGCTAACAGGACATCCTTGCACTCATCACAATGGATTTCAATCCCTCTTAATTTTTCTCTATTATCAATATCTTTACCAATGCTTTGCAAGTCAATTGAAGATGCTTTCACAAACTGTAAGAATTTTTCTTGCATTGTAAAAATAAATATTGCAAATATATCAACAATGATTCCGGAATGAAATAAGCAAAACTATTCACAATGTTTGTATTGAAATAACATTAAAACAAGGACATAATGGTAAAGTAAAAACATATGTTACATTAATAATAGTTTTGTATATTAATAATAGTTTCTAAATACAGTACCAATGATTTTTCAGATGGTATTTAGCAATTTTTATTACTATGAACTATGAACGATCCTGATGAATCTATTCAGCGATTTAAAAACATACGGCTTTGATTCAGAAGACTTTTTTGAAAGCAGGGATGTCTTTCTTCAAAAACACTCATATTTTTCCCGTGCAGTACTACCTTCGACTAACCAATCCTACCCCAAATTCTTTCACAGGAAAAATTAAGGGAATGTGTGCATTAAAAATTGCTTTGTTTGTACAAGCTAGACACTTTGACTTCATACTTGGTGGCACTGACATTTAGTCAAACAAACAAATGCATATTTAATTAGCATGGCTAACGTTAAATTTTAGGATTTAAAATTTCAAGAATTTCAAGTCAAAAACTTTTTTTAATTCTTTCATTATCTTCATTTCAATAAATATAAACTCTTCCCAGCCGAGAAATAACAAGTTGTATCCTTCTCCATTAACCTCCTCTGAATCCCTAGATCCTTCCCCACAATTTTGTCCCTCTGTGTAGGGGAAACACCATCTTCAGGTATCCCTCCCAACAAGAAACCATTCATCTTAATTTACTATAGGTCATAATTTATCAATTTGCACCATGTGTTTTCATTAAACTACCCCCTTCTAAACACATGAAATTCTTTCAATCTTCCAAATTTCTTTTAATATTATCAACAGTTATTGCCAAACACACTACCAATTTGATCATAAAACAAATATCAGTTCTTTTACTAACAAGATAGTTTAACAAAATTATTCAAAATATATATTTTCAAGAGAATTGCAATATGTGAGAGAACTTCCATTAACGCAACCAATTGTGTCATTTGACGCATGGCACTGTCAGTCTTTATTATGGAAATGCTACCGTAAAGTAGATCCGCTTATGTGTTTTCTAAATTAAGGTTTTAAGAGCAAGATTAGATAAGGAGAGCTTGGCAAATAATCTTGCTATGTCATACCAGATGAAATGCAGTCACTGAGTGAACCATTACTTTGCAGATCACATTAAAACTGGACTATACTGAGTAATACTATAAGACTTTAATGTGAAATAGTTTTGAGTAAAAACAGCATAAAATGAAGGAATGTGACTATCTAAAACTGTTTTTAAGTACATTTAATCAAAAACTTGTTATGCCACTGCAAAATGGACACAAATCACATGCGTGTTTTACTATAGTAATACACGTGGAATTAAATTTGGGATCCCGAATTTAATTTAACAAATGGCCATAGCAGGAAAAGTAAACATATTTAAGACAAATCGTTTGGAGGGTATTATTATCTACTAAAACCAAGCTCAATAAGCTTATAAAATCAAAAGTCATGGGTGAAAGGGGGTACTCCATTTTTAACACTTTACAGTATGTTTTAAAGTCTGATGACACTATGAAACTCGAAATTATTTGTTATCATGGTTAATAATAATAATAATAATAATAAAAACCATGCTTTTAAAGCGCCTTACATCAAAATCTCTAAGCGCATGAACAAAACAAAACATACAGAAAAACAAAAAATACAACAAACAGAAACCAAAATTAGAAAGCTAATTGAAACAAATGAGTCTTTAAAGATGATTTGAAATTTGCAAGAGTTAGAGAGTTCTTAACATGTAGAGGTAAGTCATTCCATAATTTAGAAGCAGCTATTGAGAAAGATCTTTGACCATACTGAGTCGATGTGATAGACGTAATAAGATGTGCAGATCTAGTGATCCTATATCTCTCAGTAAGTCGTGTGAGGAACATATCATGGTTGATGGTATCAAAAGCAGCCGAGTAGTCAAGGAGAATTAAAACTGCCTCCTTTCCTTTGTCAACTGCTAACAGCAAATCATTGTACACGCGAAGTAACGCCGTTTCTATGCTATGTCCCTGTCGATATGCGGACTGCATTTTCCCCCGAAGATTGCTGACTGCAAGATATACCTGAATTTGCGATGAAAATGCACGTTCAATTGTTTTCGCTAGAAATTTAAGGTTTGCAACTGGTCTGTAGTTTTTCAAATTCTCAGAGTCCAAGGATGGTTTTTTAATGAGGGGTGTGATAAGTGCAGTTTTGAGGGAATCCGGAAAATGTCCATTTCGAAAAGATATATTTATTATTTGCGTTATGATTGGGACAAGTTCATCTGAGCATTTCTTAAGTAGCCACGTAGGAATTGGATCCAGGTTGCAGGAGGTTGAAGGAGATTTCATTATTATTTTTCTAACAGAATCTTCAGACATAGGTTTTATGCTAGAAAATGTTTCAGTAGAAGAATGTCGGTTAGTGTACATGGTGTTTGGTGATAAAGAAGGTTGAGAATTATTAAGGTCAGCTTTAATACGTTCTATTTTGTCAGCAAAGAAGATGGAGAAGCAGTCAGCGAGTGATGTGTTATTTATTTCCGAGGGCAAGACTTTGGGTGACTCTGGCTTGCTAAATTTTTCCACTTTCTGAAAAAGTTGTTTTGAATTGCAGTTTTCAAATTGCATTTTGTGAAATTCCAGTTTTGCTCTTTTAATATGATCATAGTATTTGTAGCTAAAGTCTTTAAAACACTGTCTATCAATTTCTAATTTCGATGAGAGCCATCGGCGTTCCAGGCAACGTAATTCGCGTTTCATTGTTCGGAGATTCTCATTGTACCATGGTGCGTTTGGCCTACATCTGATTGTGCGTGTAATAAGTGGCGCGTGTTGATCTTTTAACGATGTTAAAACCTGTTCATATTCATTAACTAGCTTATCCAAATCACATATAGAAGATGTATACAAAGTTGAATTTAAAATATCGTTCATGAAAGCACTGATATCCATATTGCGGAGCTTGCGAAAAGATATCTCCATCTTTTTAGGTTTTGGCCGAGGGATATTGAGTGAACACAAAACTGCTGCATGATCAGAAGGAAGATAATGAGTAGTTGTGATATTAGAGACAAAATTGTCAGAAGAGCGTGTGAGAATGAGGTCAAGTGTGTTTCCAGATTTGTGAGTAGGTTTGTGAACATGTTGCTGGTTAACTATGTTTCATTGATGAAATTTCATTGGTACCAGTCTTTATGACAAACTCACTAAGGGAACACTTCCAAACTCAACCGGCGGTTGACTGCTCTATTCTGAACAATGGGAACAGCCCATCGGTAACTGGTTGAGTTTGGAAGAGGCTCCTAATAGATACAAAGTATATCTGTCAGGCTGGCAGCCATGCATGATATCTATCTTTAAAAAAAATAAATAATCTTATAAGGTCAGAGTATCTTTAAATAAAGCATATGAGTATTAAGAATTTAAGCAAGTGATGAATCAGTTTTCTTCCCTGTCCAAATATATATAACACTATTATACCTTGCTTTAAAGCCCTTAAGGTTTTCTAATGCTTCAGTGTCATGATGAATGAGATTCATATCGTTAATTCATAATATTCACAGTTTATTCAGTACATATGGATGACAGGAAATGGGGCTATGGTACATCACTGTGGGCCTGGGAAGGGGAAACATTCAGGTTCCAATATCATGCTCGAATATAGACAAGACTTTTGACAAACAACCTGTCATTTAATCTTTGATTAACACTAGTTTTATTATTAAAAAGTCACAGATTTGTTTTACACTAGTCTTCCTTGTGAGGTATGTCCCATCTTTTGATTATTCAAATGACCAAAACATGTTGAGCTCATGTCACCACATTATTAGTCGGGTACAAGTAAATTCATAGCACTGACTTCTTGGTACAACATATTATGGTAAAAAAAGTAAAATGGGTGGACTGTATTACACAGGTCAAGAGTGCCTATCTCTCTTTCAAAGCAATTGGGCCAGACTCCACAATTTATTATATCTGCAGGGATTGCCACGTGCACCTCCTTCCTCGCAAGTCTGTTACTTCCAAGCATTAAAGAATGCCGGAACCTGGGTGGAGAGGAGCACCTGAGGGCAAGTTTCTTGCTCAAGGGCACTATAACGGCCGCTCACCGGATTCAAACCAAAGACGGTTAATGCCTGATGATTAAGAGTTGTGGACTTATACCGTGTCCCGTGTATATTATGGTACAACAAATAAAGTTGTTACATTAAATACAAGAACATAAATTGTACCATGATGTTGGGCAGTAAGGTAAGCTTGCCATATGCAATACATAGGCTCAGGCAGGCCCGTAGCCAGGATTTTTTCAAGGGGGTGCGGATTTTCAAAAAAGTGGACCTTTTGGAGCAAAAATTTTCGTTTGGGTTGACCCTAAACTAATTTCAGTGATTTTGAGAAAGTGACAAGAAAAAAAAAGGTTTTAGCACTTTTGCAAGCATTTTGTGCAGTATTTAATTAAAAACGACCTACATTTACATATTTTGGAACTTTTTGTGGACCTTTTTTGTACATTGTCAAATTTGGGGGGGGGGGGGTGCGACGCCCCACCGCACCACCATGGCTACGGGCTTGCATAGGCTGCTTCGAGAGAAAACATTCCTGGTACATGCCACCTCTTACTTTGCAGAGCAGAGCTTTTACTATCTTAACAATTCTTCTTTCTTAATAATTTACTTCTTTAAAACAAATGTTTTGCTCAAATAATGGCTGTAATTCATAGACTTTTTGGGTACAAATATTCCAGAAATACATAAGGTTGTAATACCTTCAACACCTGCTTTCGCCATAATGGTGCCTCCTCTATTGAAAATTCCTGTATCCGCCCCTGTTTTGAACAAGACTACTATAATATCGTAAAAGCTCAGTGCCTCTTTCATTCCCATCTCATGTTTGAAATCCAACATACAAACTCAGTTTTCTTCAGTTCATTATACATGGGATATGACACTTGCATTCATATTATGCATCAATGTGCCAATGGCATAATGCCATAGCATTATCCATAACTAGCTCTACTCAAACTAAACTATGCTTTCATTACTAGTGCCTCTCATTCTTCCCAAGTCAATCATAAACGTGTGGGACAGTGACCTTCTAATACAGACACAATGGGAATAAAATTTGAATACTTTACAGCTCAGTCCTATATATGTTTCAGCAATATTGCACTAGCTAGATCAACTTTTGATGAAATAAAAATGAGCATCGTCTTCTAAGTTGGAAATTTAAAAGAAATGTTTAATACCATAATATCCATTTTCTCTTCAAACAAATATCTCATGGCAAGGTATTTAAAGAAACCAAAACTGATGATCAAGCTAACTCATGATTTTTTCCGTAGCAAACTCATTACAGCAATTACCCTTTTTCTTATTAACATTATACACTTGAGGACAGGGGGCTGCAATGGGATGGGTTAAAAAATATTTATCTTTCTTGGCGCCCTTCACTTCTTTTTTTGAAAGTTTTTTTTTTTCAAATATCTTTATATTTTTTTAAATTTTCGGTCATTTGTAATGTATATCTTTGTTTTATAGAGAGCGCCAATACTTGTCAAAGCCCCAAATTTGGCTCGCGCGCCGCTAGTTGAGAATCCCTGTTCTAGAGCCTTGCAAAATGTGTAATGAAGAACTTCAGATGAGTTTTGTGATCATCAGAGGGGTCAATCTCTCAAACAAGAAAATAAAAAACTTTTAAAAAGACCTCATTGTATTTCTTAGACATCATTTTGTGCACTGATTATGCCAAAATGATGCAAAATCAGTTGAATTTAGACCCCCTCTTCTACCTTTTTTCAAAAACCCATACAAGAAACATGAAATTTGTAAAACTACAAAATAATCTTGCATATTTTTTGAAAAGAAATAAAGTCTTTACAAGGCCATCCAAAGTCCAAACGAAAGAAATCATCACCCAATGAAAACAATCAACCATACAAGCTGAACACCCCTCACATAAACCAGAATGCAGAACATGGAGCGCATCATGAAGTTTTCAATTCACTCTACACACTTCTTCTGACTTCCTGATTATCTAGGATACGCATAAAAAGTATTTGAATCCAATTCATTTGCATTTAAAAGCCTCAAAGTGCATTAAGATGTCTTAAGCAGTTACTCTACTCAAACCAGATCAGTTTTCATTATCAGTGCCTCTGTTTCTTTCTAAGTCAATCTTATTAATACAGGACAGCGACCTTCAAACCCAGACAAAATATGAATAAAGCTTAATGTTTGAATACCACAACAGTTCTGTCTGATATAGCCTAATAGCTGTATTGGAAAAAAAAATACTCTAGGTCCCATCAAAAACTTGACCCATGACCCGACCCTTACTCACTAACCATGACCCGACCCTAACCCTGACCCTAAACATACACTAACCCTAACCCATAACCCTGAAATTTCGAAAGACAGCTAAAGTATACTTGGTCTGCTGTAACAATTTTAATGCCTACAGTCAACCATATATTCTATGTAAAAATTAATAGTTGAACTCAATGATTAACAATTGCAAGCTTGCAGTAAGCATGCATAATATTATAAATTATATCATGATAGCAGCGATTTGAGCCGTGCAATATTTTTTTCCATTGCACGGCATGAAACAAACCTGTGTGATATGATATAAACAAATATTGAATGCCTATGCACGTGCAATAGTTAAAATATATCATTCGGTCAAATTTAGCCTAGCTTCCACTTATAATTAAAAACTTATTGGAAATATCCTAAACAAAGCTTTAACACTTTTTAAAAAAAAGTGTTGTAAAATCCAAAAAAGTACAAAAAGTTACACAGAAATGGCTCAAATTGAGAGAGAATTAATTTGCAATATATCATTCTGTGATATTTGAACCTCATATGGATTTACAAGAGAAAAGATCAAACAAAGATCCTGTAGATAATTCAATACATATTAAAAGAGAAACAATTTCATCAAAAATAATTTGTTTACCAATCACAGGTGTAGAAACAAGATCTTTTTAAAATTTGAAACTAGAAACACTGTTTTCACACCAATGCCAAAAAATTAAAGTTGGTAAACCATTGCCACTGGCGGAAAAAATTAAAGTTGGTAAAGAATTGGAATTTTCTCCAATACTTTCACTAGCATGCATGAACTGTACTTGCAAGCTTGCGACTAGCATGCATGGACTGTACTTGCAAGCTTGTCACTAGCATGCATGAACTGTACTTGCAAGCTTGTCACTAGCATGCATGGACTGTACTTGCAAGCTTGTCACTAGCATGCATGAAGTGTACTTGCAAGCTTGTTACTAGCATGCGTGAACTGTACTTGCAAGCTTATGACTAGTGTGCGTAAACTGTACTTGCAAGCTTATTACTAGCATGCATGGACTGTACTTGCAAGCTTGTCACTAGCATGCATGAAGTGTACTTGCAAGCTTGTCACTAGCATGCGTGAACTGTACTTGCAAGCTTATGACTAGTATGCTTAAACTGTACTTGCAAGCTTAATACTAGCATGCATGAAGTGTACTTGCAAGCTTGTTACTAGCATGCATGAAGTGTACTTGCAAGCTTGTTACCTAGGCGAAATGTCAACCATGGTTGACCACGGTTGACCATGGTAGCATGGTCATCCATGGTTGATCATAGTCAACCATGGCCAACCATGGTCAACTATGGTAACTTAACCATGGTTGACCATGGTGACTTTACCATGGTTTCCATGTTCAACCATGTTTTTGAAAAATGGCACACCATGGCCAAAAACCATGGTTATCAATGGTTAACCATGGTAAACCATGGTATACCATGGTCTACCATGGTCTACCATGGTTATCAATGGTTAACCATGGTAAACCATGGTATACCATGGTCTACCATGGTTATCAATGGTTAACCATGGTAAACCATGGTAAACAATGGTCAAATACCATGGTCAAACATGCTTTTGAAAAATGGCACCACCATGGATGACCATGGTTAACCATAGACAACCATGGTTGAACCAAGCTTTTTTCGCATAGGCCACTAGCATGCATGAACTGTACTTGCAAGCTTATGAATAGTATGCGCAAACAGTACTTGCAAGCTTATTACTAGCATGCATGAACTGCACTTGCAAGCTTGTTACTAGCATGCATGAACTGTACTTGCAAGCTTGTCACTAGCATGCATGAACTGTACTTGCAAGCTTGTTACTAGCATGCGTAAACTGTACTTGCAAGCTTGTTACTAGCATACATGAAGTGTACTTGCAAGCTTGTCACTAGCATACATGAACTGTACTTGCAAGCTTGTCACTACTAGCATGCATGAACTGTACTTGCAAGCTTATTACTAGCATGCATGAACTGTACTTGCAAGCTTGTTACTAGCATACATGAAGTGTACTTGCAAGCTTGTCACTAGCATACATGAACTGTACTTGCAAGCTTGTCACTTACATGCATGAACTGTACTTGCAAGCTTGTGACTAGCATGCATGAACTGCACTTGCAAACTTATGACAATACTACATAAGCTCTGAGCTACTCAGCTTGAGAAAAGCATGAATGAACACTGTTTGCAAGCTTGTGACAAATATGTATGAACAATGTACTTGCAAGTTAAATGCATAAACTGTACATTTGCAAGCTTGTAGAATGGATGCACAAACTCTGTTACAAGTTTGCAAGCTGATGCCAAGCATAATATACTCGCCAGTTGAATCAAGTATGCAAGCAGGGCCGTACGAAGGCTACTGTAAGCCAAGGGGGGCAAACACATTTACCTTCCCAAAAATTCATGTTTCAAAATGTTGCTATTTTCAGCAAAAATCGATATAAAACCTTGATATTTGTGCTAAAATTTGCTTATTTTTAATAAAAAATTTACAGGACAGTAATCTCAGGACAGTAAAAGTAGTAAAATATTGTCCCGATATTTTGATATTTGTCCTGCCAGCGTCCCCCTTTTTCGAGCCAGAGGGGGCAAGTCCTGCCCCATGCTTCATACAGCCCTGTATGCAAGGAAGCTTGTAACAATGATGCATACTTGCGACCTTGTGGCAAGCATGCGTGAGCATTTGTAAGTTTGTTGCGACATACATGGATTCAGTACCTAACATCAAAGTCTAATGATCATGTTTTATATGCCTGTGTTCTCTCTCATGAGGCCCTATACACTGCCGCCGGAAAATATTTCTGCAGAAAACCTTTATTCATTTACAATGAACATTGTTATCTGGGTATTATATTTGTTCCATCTGGATCATTTACAAAAGCCTTGTTAAGGTTGAAGGAAAAGGCTTCAAAGGCCTATTTCAAACAGAACAGAAGTGAACTTAAAAGCTACCGTCCAGTTGCTAACATACCATATCTTTCTAAACTCATTGAGAAACACATTGTCAATAACATTAACAATCATATGCTGAAGCATATAATAATATAATAATAATAATAACTGGGTTTTTTGTATAGCGATTTTTCATTTAGATCAAACCGCTCATGATTCGCTGCAGGTAGATCGTCACAATCATTTCACTTCATTTAGCGGCAGCCTTTTTCAGGCGCACATCCTATCGGTACTTAGATTGTAATATTTACCCTTTTGCAGCTTCCCATATCCTGGGTGGGGACAGACTAAGATGGACAAATCTGGTGACAGTTTTAAATGCAGGAGGAAGACCGGAGTACCCGGAGAAAAACCTGCGGAAGCGAGCATGGACTGAAAACCAAATGCACATAAAGCGCCGGGAAAGGGACTCGAACCCGGGACCTCATTGGTGCAAGGCGAGGGAAGTAACGCTGCGCCAACCCGCTTCCCCAAGCATAATCTTGGAGAGGAGCTGCAATCTGCTTACATGCGTGGGCACAGTACAGAAACAGCTTTGCTGAAGGTGAAAGATGAAATAATGGGAAATGTGTACAACCAGAAGGGGGTTTTCCTCGTCTTGCTCGATCTCAGTGCGGCATTCGATACGGTTAAACACAATCTTCTGCTGACTCGAATGTCGCACGAGATTGGGGTAAGTGGGATTGCTCTTGACTGGCTGAGGTCATATTTCACCGGAAGGACCACAACTGTTGTTATTGATGGTATATCTTCAATGTCAAAAACAATGGACTATGGCTTGCCCCAAGGGTCGATCGTAGGCCCCCGCTGTTTCACTTTATACACAATTCCAATCGGTAGAATCATTAAAAACATTCTCTGTCATATCACATGTATGCCGACGACATCCAGATTTTCTGTCCTTTCGAACCATCAAATCCATCATCAATCAAAGCTGCTTTGTTATCAATAACATCATGTGTCAATGAGATCAAAACATGGATGACATTCAATTTCTTGAAATTGAATAATGAAAAAACTGAATTTCTGGTTATAACATCAAGTTTTTCTGTAGTTGTATCAAACTTTTGCTCTCTGTATATATTGTGTTTTTCTTTTGTAAAGGGCACAGAGACCTTTAATTAGGTTTATGCACTTAAAAGCGCCTCTTATTATTATTATTATTATTATTTACAATAAGCGCTGGATGCCTAACGTGAGTGAGCCTTCGCATTGGAGATGACATCATCCACCCTTCAAGTAGCCTCAGGAACCTAGGCATCATCTTTGATGATGTTATGAGCATGTCACCACAGATAATATCTCTCTCACGGAATCTCACTTTTCATCTTCGCAATATCACCCGGATTCGTCGCTATCTTGATCAAAACACCTGCAATCACATCGTTCGATCTCTCATCTTGTCTCGTTTGGACTATGGCAATGTCTTACTTACTGGAGTCAATTCAAAATACATCATGAAATTACAACGTTTGCAGAATTGGAGTGATTTTCTGTGCTTGAAAAAGAGACCATGCCAGTCAGTTCTTACAGCAATTACACTGGCTTCCAGTAAAACAGTGGATTTTGTACAAACAATATCTCTATGTTTTCAAATGTTTAAATGGATTTGCTCCAAAATACCTTACATCATCACTACCAATGTACAAACAAAGTCGTTCGGGATTGCGTTCAGCATCAGATTTCTCATGCCTCAGAGTGCCAAAATACAACTACAAAGGACTTAGATCTGCTTTTGACAAGAGTTTTTCACTCTCTATACCAACATTTTGGAACTCACTACCATATGAACTTAAATACTTAATACTTTCCAGCAGCAGTGTATCACAAACACTGGCTCAGAACTAAACTGGCCTCGGCAAATTTGGCAAAAACATGAATGACTGCAACATCTTACAGGAAACAATAGTACTATTTATTTTTTTATATCAACTGGAAAACCTTACAATACCAAGCAATTTCTAACCCTGAGTTTGACTAAGAACATTATATATACTCTGTATGGAATTTAAAGCAACAATATGCCCTGACATTGAATGGCGCCTTCCATTGCAAGTTCATGTTTAAATTTCAGGATAAATCATACAATACAATTTGTTTCTACAGAATGCAAAATCTAACTATATATAATAATTCATAAGTGCAAAGTAAGATGCAAAATCTAACTATATATAATAATTCATAAGTGCAAAGTAATATGCAAAATTATGGCCTGCTTTCATGTCTCTGTTGTGCTAGCTATTAGTCAGTACTTAGCTCGCTGAAAATTTGTTTATTTTATCTTTTTATTCATGCAAAAATACAGGAAAGGTTGTTTTTGAGATGGGTGTGAATATTTATGAGGCTTGATATTCTAATTTAAAGAGCATGTAAACATGTGAGAGTAGCATAGGATTCAAAAACAAATTTGCATATAGAACCATAAATGTTGTGAAAACATTTTTAAATTAAATGAAAAATAAACTCTGGAAAAATATAAGTGTATTTTGGTGTAATTTGGCAAGTGTTTACATACATATTCTATACATCTAATTGAACTGAATTTTTCTTCAGTTTATTTGTTTATTTTAAAGGTTTTACAGGAAAGATATATTTTTCAAATTTCATGAATATGATAAAGTTTGATATATAGAGTAGCATATTTTACCACTAATTAACATGTAGTTTGGTAAAACAAGCTTCAGGTAGATAAATGTGACCTCATTGACAATTTTGTTTAAAATGTAATAAAATGAAGACCAAATCTTATTGAAAAAACTCAAAATATTTGTATCACATCTTCATTTTCTGTTTGAATTAACCCCCTTGTGATTATAGGGGTTCAAGGTCCGATCTTATCTGATGTCGAGAAAAAAATCTCTGACTTAAGTTATCCCGATATACCAGAGAGATGAAAATTAAACTTGGACTAATTAGCTCATTTGCATAGGTCCTAAGTACTGGCTGTTATCACATTACTGAAACGAATCAATTTCTTCCTTGCACAAAGTAACATTAAACCCATGATCCAACTCATCAAGGTCCTATCTAGAACCTTCCCTAATATTTGGCTGCTTCTCTTCCTTTGCCTGTATGATCCATAATCATGAATCAACGTACTGAACCGAAACTTTTGAGCATTGCATGTAAGGGTACACCATGCTAGGCTAAGATCATGCTGAACAGCACCCGCCAGAGCCTATGGGCTATGCTGTATGGTGTGGAAAGGGTTAATCAAATCTCAGACAGACAGAAATATGTTGAGCACAAGTCAAAATGGACAACTAACCAGAAAAAAATGGGCTCAACAGCAAGCTTTACCTTATATAGGCCCTCCTTGATCTACTTCCCAGCAGCTGTACTTGCTAGTAAATGACCAAGAAGATCATATGCGGTGCAATAAACTATGTACAACAAAGATTTCTTTAGTGGACTTTGCAAGCCATTTACTACAAAGATTAAAAGGGTGCTTGAAATTTAAAGTATCCGCTAGACTACATTGTAATACATACAAAAATGGGTTACCTTTTCAAGAGGAGAGAGGGAAAAAAAGACAAAAGTTTACTAAGGTACAGTCAAACTACAGCAGTAGTAAGATACTATCTTTATCATATAATAAATATAATCACTTTTAATTTGAAAAATAATAACATTTAGTATTTTTACATACTATAATTTAGCAAACAAATGTAACTAAATGATCAATGTAATAAAATTTGCAAATCAGAATGAGTAAAAACAACTAAAAATTGATTAAAATGAAACAAAATGGCAAAATGTGTTTGTTTTCTTTGTTCTTGGATGTGTTCCTTTGCCTATTGTTGTAAAAGTGAGGCATATGCATTTGGGGTAAA
>JXSR01S027150.1:7432-20330 GCA_000969725.1 Ophiothrix spiculata | reverse complement strand
TATCAGTCATTATTTTTGGTGGATGATTTTGCAGTTTTACACATTTTAGCCACATGATCGAGAATTTAATCTTGCGATAAAATCTATTGCATTATTTTTACTTGCATTTCATTTCACTTTATTGCAAAATTTGCCCATAGAAAAATCCCACAAATGTCTATATACATAATGAGATATTCACCTACCAATGTAATACAAAACATGGATCCTTAAAAATTGGATAGGGTATACTCATGAATAAACTGACCACAAGGGTTTTTCTATTTCTAGCCAGTAAGGTAGGAGTGAAAAAGTGTGTTTTCACCTAGAATTGAACCTGCAACTCCCAAACTGCTTATAACTGCTTATATATCATTAGCAGGCCACAGCTGAGTCACTGCCCAGCCTGCAATTTGAGCATCATATATAACTCCCGTCTATGAAGCATTTTATGTGACAGTAATGAGATTGTGTGAATTATGGTCAGTTAGGGTTAACAGCACTTAATGAATCATTACACGTTACTTGCCTTAAACTTTTGTACCGTTGATTTTGACATTTCACTGGTAATATACCATCCAATATTTAAGGACAGGAATATGCCTTGAGGGTATCATTGTGTCCTTCACAACCCTCAAAGTAGACCACATAGTAGTGGGTGGGCTAAATATTGGATGATTTATTACCAGTGAAATGTCAAAATCAGTGGTACAAAATTTTAAGGCAAGTAAACGTGTAATGTCTATTCCCAGTAATGAAGCAATAAATTGTAATTAAAATGCCTTGGTCAAGGCCATATTTGCTAGTTGTAGCAGTGTGGAACCTCATAACCTACTGATTAAGAGTTCTCTGCTGCCTTGGAACCCTAACCCATCTTTAGAGGTAATTTTAGAGAAAAAGGCACCCTAATTGTTTGATTTTTCAAAATTTTCTTGGTTCAAACCAATTTTAGCGAGTGTTCTTGAATATGCGACCCATGTTTAGGGATTTTGGGGCCAAAAATGGGACCAATGTTTATGGTTGTTTTGTGAAAAACTAACCCGTTTGGGCAGCACATCCCTGTACTCCTTACCTATGTGAGTACCCCCGGGGGGGCCACTTAGCTATAATGGTGTACAAATGCGTGAACAAAGGTTTTCAAAATACCCCCTAAACACGTTTATCGAGTAGCCTTAAAAATGACCCCTAAACAAGGATTTCACACGGTTATTCCTTTCATTTTACCCCCTTAACAAGTTTTTTTAAATAAACAACCCGTAGTCTAAAAAATTACCCCCAAACACGTTTGGTCGGATTTTGAAAATATACCCCTTTTTGTTGAAAATCAGTGTTTTCTGACCCCTAAACACGAAACATACGGACCGTGCCTCTTGACAAAAATACCACCTTTTTCCGTTTTTTTTTTGTTCACGCATGTGTACAACAGTATGGCTAAGTGGCCCCCCCAGGTGAGTACGCCCCTTCCTGTTTTTCATATTTTACACATGTCATCTCTATCCCACCCATTTTTCACATTTTACAGACAAGGTATTAATTAAATATATCTAACTCATATGATGACATATGAGCTAGTTCCTGTGGTGTCAATGAAAATTGCAGTTTATATCTTAAGCTAATTGTTGTGCAGTTGTAAAAGAATTTCTTCCTTATTTTTGTATAATGAAATCATACACAAAGCTTTTTCGTGTGCTAGATACAAGGGGTATCAAAAAGTTTAAAACTTCACCCAAAAGAAAGAGAGCCAGGAACAATATTTTGGCCGGCCATGATGCCCATGATATACTAGCAAGACGCGCTAACGAAGACGCTAAGGTTCAAATTGTTTTAACTTGCTAGCGTGTGGTTAGCGTCTTCAAAGCGTCTAAAATCAAACCACACGCTAGCTGCGTCTTGCTAGTATATCATGAGATCCATAAGGCACCCCTACATAGTCACTGACCAAAGTAATACATTTCTGCCACTTTCATGACCATCATGATTGTTGACATCTTCTATATTGAAAAAAAAAATCCATTTTGTATTACCATGAAAAAACAACTAAATTTTGGGTATGTCATCATGAATTTTCTGGACTATATGACCCTTCAAATACATGGACTTATTCATGCAGCGTGTGTCAATTTTCTCCATGTAGGTTATTTAGCAAGCAGACAAGTTGCTGACATTAATCACCAATTTTTAAGAATTGAAGCGGGTTAGTGTAGCGGTATTTCCCTCGCTTTGCACCAATGAGGTCCCGGGTTCGAGTCCCGTGCCCGGCGCTTTATGTGCATTTGGTTTTCAGTCCATGCTCGCTTCCGCAGGTTTTTCTCCGGGTCCTCCGGTTTTCCCCCTGCTTTAAAACTGAATATTAAAGAAAGATCTAGGACCCCAATGGAAATAAGCTTCATTAGAGGCTTTCTTGGGTTATCCTTGGCTATCAGCCTAAAGAATTCTTTCTTTCTTTTTCTTTTTTATAAAACTACTTGTGAGACCATTTTTGCACCATAATGTACATAAGGACAAATGACTATTCTGACAAAATTTCAATATGGCTCCTTTCCTTCTTGGTGAAATTTAAAACTTTTTGATAGCCTTTGCATATCAAGAAGCTTTCAGTTTAAATACTGGTGCTATGTAGAATGAAACAAAAATGTACAGTTAGCTAATCTTTTAGATAATCTTTTTAATGTTTTCTGACATTTTACATATAAGTGTGCTACATTTAGAAAATTGTAATAGAAATTAATATAAATTTTCAACTTATTTAGTATTAGCTTGAATCAGTATATGGGTACTAATATTCCAAACATGATTAAAACATTTTAATTATGCATACTTAATTAATGCATTTAATTATTATGCACCATCTTTGAAATCTTTGTTATATCTTTTTCTCTTGTGCAATTTTGCATTTATTTAAAAACTGACGAAACTAATGAATTTCTACCTGAGGTAACAAACTATTTTGATATCCCTATACTTGTACAGGGGAACACTGGTACTCAAAAAATGATCAATCAAATTTTTATTCATGTACTTCACTGTAATTTTATATCTATCATAAAAAAAACCAGCATTTCTGCTATGTTATGTTTATGATATCAATTTGTATTATTGTTTGCATATATTACCCAGTTTTGGTTAGGAAACTTACAACAAGCATAAAAAGGCAATATAAAAATGACCAATCCATGATGTTTTGGTTGTCAAAAAATTGAAATATATGCCATTTTTTGTGAGATCTCATCTTCACAGTGCAAATGAGGTTGCAATTTGTTCTACTATGTCTAGCATATTGAAGTATGCAGCAAGCATTTCGACTCTGTTACGAGATCCATACCATATCCCATGTATTCTACAACATTGTGAACTGGCAGTTTTGTATTGTGTAAGAGACCAGTAATGATTAATTAAGACCAAATGAACGTGTATTAATATTTTTGTACAAGAATTGTTGGTATTATTTTTGTTGCTACTGGGGTTGGAACCCCATGGACAAACAAGTTCATTTGAGTATTCAGTAAGATAAGGTTTGAATTTGATTTGAAAAATATCAACTAATTTACTTCCCGTATGGTCATATTGGTTTGTGTGTTAATCGGCTGCTTGCTGCATACTTCAAGGGTTTATAAAGTATAGTAATTGGTTGTACTTGCCTAACCCTAACCGTACCAGACACTCCAAAACACCTCGGAGAGAAATCAAGAAATTAGCCGTAGTCCAAATACGTCATAGATGGTAGATAGGTATGAGCACGGAATTGCTGCCTAGGCAGCGCCTGCTCGGTGGCTTGGCATAGGATCGGGGTGCGTCAGGTCCCGGGTTCGAATCCCACCTCGGACATGGTGAAAAGGGGGATTTTTTTTATATAGGCCTTTCCAAGGAGATATAGTTTTTAAACGAAAATGGGTTAGGGTTATAGAAATACTGGTTCATGCTGTCATAATGTATGCTAATTGGAATGTAAATATTTATGTCATATGTTAATTGTAAAAATATTTTTTATATAATGGACAAACTATTTACTGTTACTGTACAAAATACTTCTGTATATATGGATTTCTGTCCAGCACTAATATACAGTTCTCTTTAAAAGTGTGAAGGAAAGCCAGAAAAACAAAGTTGGGTCCTGCAAATTGGACTGCTGGCGCTGTTTGGAGTTCTTGCTGTCAATTCAATTGGTTGCATGATGCTTGAAATCACAATCAATCATCAAGTTAGATAAGTATCTAAATACACTGTCTGCACTTATTATTTCCACACAAAACCATTTCAGCCGTATCTCGAAAGCCGTTTATCTGTCTATTGCGTCATATTTTTGATAAAGTCTATATGTAAAAAACTAAACCAGAATTTCATTCAATGCATTTGAAAATATGGTGTGTTGTGTACATTACTACATTTCATCTGTGCATAAAAGATTAATTTTAAATACATTTCTGTGCATTTGTCTAAAAACTTGTTATCTGAAAATATTTCAAATGATCCAGGATCCCATAAAGATGTCAGGTCATATTTGTTAAACCAAACGAGTGAAATGAACAAAAAATGAGAGGGGTTTAGTGAGCAACAACGTTAAGATTTTTTGAATATTTTACTTCAAAAGTGTCTGATTTGCAACCGTTTCCAAACAGAATATTTATTTTCAAGGAGCATATCATTTTTCAATAATCACATTTACAGCACTTATTAAGAAAAGCGGTATAGTGGCTGGGTGCTATTTCAAAAATACAGGCGACATTCCCCTAAAACTTGGTTACTGATTATTATCAATTTATTTCTTGAGTACTGATTTTTTACAGCAAAAATATATGTTGCAATTTACAAAACATAAGGAGAAAATCTTAAAAGAAAAGTGTGTAAGTTGTGTTGCAACCAATGCTTGTTTATTACAAATGTACTTATTTTCTGTTGTGCAATACCATGATTATTCTATCAATTTTTATCTGGTTCTAAACCATATTTTTGTGGCACTGTAAAACTGTAATGCACTTTAATATTTTGTATTCTTATAATTTCTGCCATTTTTGAAGATACAAAATGTTGATACATGAATGCTGTTTCCATCCAAAACCCTGATATATTGATTGATTGCCGTCCTTGCATGTAAAATTATAGCTGCACACCTTGCCATTTAATCACCACAAATGCTTGATGTTTATGTATGATGCTTTTAGAGGTCATTGCTTAATGCCATCTTGTAAGGCAAAAAAAAAAGGTTTGTCTCAGAAACCATTTGCAAAAACGCTATGCGGTATGCTATTTTATATTTTTTTAGGAAATTAGCTATGTGGTATGCGATATTTCTTCTTCTTTTTTTAATGCTTTAACATTTTGATCGCCCAACTTACGAGTGTGAAGTGCCCAGTTTGTGGATTATTGAGTATCGCCCAACACTAATGTTGTTATTACAAGTCGATGTATGGCCCATGTAAACATGGCGACGTTAGTTTTATAAAAAATGACATTTATCTGCAAGTTTATACTACTAGCCTTCATTATTTATACAGTTTCTAAGTACGATCCCGCCAGTTTTAACTATGGGAAGTTTTGACAGTTAAAATAAAACGTAAAATTCAAGGTAAATTCGCAACAGCAACTGACAGCTACCCGGACGGCGGTCGATCTCTGGATTACTCTTGATAAAAAAAGAGAGAGAAAGACAGCGTGTAGCTCTACGTGCAGCTCTACGTGCTAAATTCATTTTCACATAGCAATGCGTGCCGGTTTTTGAGACAAACCTTTTTTGGGGCCTAATGAGAATGCAAAAATATGTAAATGCAGTAGCTCAAATTTTGACTCTTCAAATGGTTCTTCAGGTGATGCTGTCAAGTGGGAGTTTAAAGGTGCAATTCATGATTTTGATGTGACAAAAAACCTCACCTGTTTCTAGCTAAATAAGAAGAAGAGTACATTATGAATATATACTGAAAATTTCACTTGATTCCGACCATTCGTTTCCAAGTTACAAGCTTTTTAGCATTTTGAAAATCCCCATAGGCTACTGTGTTGTAATTACTGTCGGGGCCCCGACAATAATTAGAAAATGACACATTTTCTCACTTTTCTCAAAAATGCAAGTACCGTATTCATTCCAATAACCGCCCATGCTCCAATAAGCGCCCACCAAAGTTTCTTGGGTGAAACTTGGTACCAATAAGTTGCACTCAGAGAGTTCTTACCATGTATTTGAGGTGATAAAACTCCAACAAAATATATCTTTATGTTCATTTTGTTGATGTTTTGTGGTATTAATGGCAATTTCTTGCTTTGAAAATGGTTGTGTGTATACTTAGAATTTATCCTATCAGTTTCAAAAATAGCCGCCCATGCCAAATGACTTTGTTAAGGGCCCAGGGCGGTTATTGGAATGAATACGGTACATATGAAAGAATGGTTTGGGGATCGTAACATATACCAGTCGACGATTCATATAAGCTAAAAAACTCAATTTTGATAGAGGTGACCTTGAGAGTGAAAAGTGGATCATGAATTGCCCCTTTAATATGGAGGATATTGTCACACTCTATTGACAAGGTTTAGATAAAAATAGTTACCCCTTGTTTGTTCATGCAGCACAGAGAGATATATAGGGTTGGGTTCTGTATATAAAAGGTATCACATTAGGCCGAATGTGATACAGCATCCAACCAAGATAGATATCTTCCGTATTGCGTAAGAACAAACATGGGGTATTGAATTTATCATTTAGTAGACATGGATTATACATTTATATGATAAACTAAAAATGATAACGAGTTATTGCAGTGTATGTAATTCTGCCCCTTGTATTTCCATCTTTCTTGCATTTCCATGATTGCTTGACACTAGTTTTTTGAATGTGCTGTTAATGGTACAATTTATCACATGAATTGCGAGTTGAATGTCAAGCAATTTTGACTGACAAAATTGATCAAAATTTATAATCACCAGTGGGGTATGGATAATTTTTTTTCTGTGTTGAAAACCATTGACAGATTGCAGTTTGGCCACATGTACTAACTACAATTTTGCTTGAAAGCTTTATATTTCTCCAGGTAGGTAGGTGAGTATGGGAAGAGCTTATTCTTCATTTTGACTGTAGCGTTGACTATTATGACCATCTAAATTGACCTCGCTAGTTTGAAAGCTTTTCCCCGAGAGACGCTTATATCAAAACTGACGTAAGCACATGAACAGACAGTTCACTTTCAAAGATGTCTAAGAGTGATGTACCAAAGCAAACATTGCCATCAACAATAAACCTTTTCAAATCCATTTGGAAATCTCTGAAACATCAATCATGTGGCCGTTCACATGCAAGCTCATTAGTATGCGCATTTTTGGCAACAAAACAAAAATGTTTGACTTGTTAGTGGAAATTCTCTCACTTTTTTGGTGCAATCATGGTGAAAAATAATTATATCCTAATTCTGAAAAACTTTTGGCTGATGTAACCACAGACAGAATGGGTAATATTTGCATTTGAAATCAATTGATTATGAAGCTTAAAATTGCAGGTCACCTTAGAGTGCACCACACTGAAAGTGCCTTTTAAGTGCTAACCCTAATTACAAGTTCGTATTTGTACACAATCAGATAACGTGAATATAAATTAAAATTCTGGTTTTTGTGTTAATTTAGGCATTTTTTCTATCGACCATTATCGGAAAGTGTAAAATCAGCTTCGGAAATCCTTGGAAAGTCATGTATTGAATAGGTCTAATGATGCACTGAAAGTAAGACAATTTTGACTTATGGTGGAGATGTCCTTGCATATTGACTTGCAAGGGACTTTCATGCAAGAACATTTGACCATGACTTCTTGACTAGCTTGTAAGCTGATAAAAAAGTGAATTCATTTAGAAAGTATTTCCATCATTACTAAAATGTTGACAGAGTTATTAGAGTAAGAGTGTTGCACATGAGCATATGCGTGGATTATGCAAACACAGTTGATTTGCATCCCACTTGTCTCATATCTATCATGGAACAAATCACAAGTACACACAAGTGAAAATGCATAGTCCAATGTATGTGCCGTAGAAAACCCGATAATAACTTATAAGTTATTTATCTTTGAATGGGCATAGGCAGTATATAAATGACACCGACATTTACATCTTGCCAATTCAGCTAATCACTGGCCAGAAATATGCAAGACAGACTCATCTTTGGTTAATATAGAGGCCCTGCATGTGACGTGTAATACCGTGAATATGGCAGATTGCTCAAATGCATTCAATAGAAGTGTTACCATTACCAATCACTTCAGATTGTCCCATCAATAAAAATTGCACCATTATCAGAAGGTTAATTACAGTATCTTGTTGAATGGACTGTAGTACGCCATGTTTATGTGAAAGGTCATCAGTCCAAATCCTTTGTTTGGTATCAATCGATGGTGCACACCTCATTGACTTACAAAGATACAGCACAAGGAATTCATACTGTTATTTGACTGTGAAACCACCCTTTTGATTCATTTGACTTACTTACACAAGACTGCAGTGTTGACTTGAGTGACCATGCATAATCACCAGTAACAATTAAAGTACCTCTGAAGTTTCGACCTTTCATGACAAATAACTGCTAACAACAACCAATTAGACATGTTTTGCATGTTTCAAAATTTTCTTGCAAGTTATTACAGTCTTGTTAATGCTTCTACATGTATCTTTTACATGCGTCTCAATTTAGTACCTAGGTGTTGATGTAATTCCATTCCAACTGCAGCGTCACATGAATATAAACTGGAACAGGTATATGTATTATACATGAAGGTTGTGTTGCGATAATTATCATGATTATTTAACAAGTGTGAATTGTGATGAGCGTAGGAGGTAATATTTGGCAACCTTTCAAAATCCTCACAATTCCATTATAGGTTATTACTTGCATATCTCGATTTGAATACCACCCTCAACGTTCATTAAATTCTCGCATATTATGTTACTATTGTACACTACAAATCATGAAAATCGTGGGAAACATGGCTCAGTGGAATTCCGGCTATAGGAAAAATGCCCAACCCTATACAAAACAAACATCTTAAATAACATTCTAGAAAAATGCATTGATGGGCACTGAGTCACAGTTATCATAACTTTATTGATCGATGCCAGTCTTTTACCTTATAAGCAATGCGCTAAATCACACATAGCGTGCATCATAAGTTTTGTGTCAAGTAATATTGACTTACAAAAATTGCTGGAATGTTGAATGCACTCTTAACTTAAATACATTATGGATAGTGTTATTGTTCTCCATGAACTCAAAATGGGCTATTCCAGAAATTAATGGTACATCCCCTAAAGAAGGCATGGGATTCCCAAATTTTTTACATGAATTTCTCAGGAAATCCCAAAATAAATCAACATTTTCCCTGCATAATGGTAAAGAAGGCATGGGAATTCCAAAATATTTTCACCAATTTAGAGCAAATTCCCAAAATATTCACCATTGTTTGATCAAATGGGTAAAGAAGGCACAGGAATTCCCAATTTTCTGCCTAAAATGGACCATACCCCTAAAGAAGGCATGGAAATTTCTAATCTTGGAATTCCCAACCTTTTCAGAAAAAATATGGATGCCTTCTTTAGGGGGTGTACAGTTAATTTCTGGAATAGCCCAATAGCTACAGAGGATGTCAATTTCATATATCCATATGACAGTCTTATCTTTCATGTAAGCAGGCATATAAAATGATCTACAACAAAAATCTTCCATAAAGTTGGATTTTGACCATAATTATATTCCTCCTCCACATTATTTAATCATAAAAAGGGACTTTAGACCGGAAGGCCAATGTCGCATGCCAACCGGAAGAGATTGCCTAACTTCTCCACTTCATATTTAATGAAGGTTTTGGGGTGTGTATACATATCCTTAAGAGATTGCTGGTTAGGCCTAAAAAAAGTTTGATTACCGAATCCTGAGCGACCCCAATTTTCTGGTCAAATAAAAAAAATTAGGATAGGAAAAAGCACCCAAACTTAGTGAATTGGGTGCTGTTTGCAAAATTATTGAAAAAAACAACACTCAAACTAGCCTAAAATTAGATACTAAAAAAAACACAAGCCAACCTACATACCCTAATTTTTTTTTCTAAGTTACGCCAATCAAACAATTTTTTAGGCCCTATTGCATTGGACTCATCCAATTTTGATTTTAATAACCATGCAACTGTTATCAACTGTTTTAATAGCATTATGATTTGGCTTTGTTCAGTAAAATACAGATCTAAGTTTTTCCTGAATTTCAACTAGGCCACATGTATTACCCAGACTTCTCCACAGTATTTATTTATTTAGGATTTTTTGGATGTGTTTATATGTGGACAACAGACTGCCTTTTAGCATAAACAATTTGATTGTTAAAAAGTTAATCTTGTCAGGTTAACATTTACTTTCCAAATGTTGATGCAAAGACTTCCAGCTCTCTTTTTGCACTCCTAAATAAAAAAAATGTGACCTGCTCCAACGAAACCCGGACAAAGTCGGGAAAAATATTTTTCTGATTTTCCCATATTAAAGATGCTGAAATTACATGCTTTAAAATGATGTATCACTTGTCAACATTGCTCAACTATTTGCCCATGAAAAATCAATATTTCGCTTTAAAATTCCTTTGTTTTCTATTGTTTTTTGGCATGTTTATTGGGCTGTAACTCCATAAGTGCTCTGGCGACTTTGTCCTGGTTTCGTGGGAGCAGGTCACAAATGGTCTTTTACAAAACGAAACAAAGTTGTGGATAAGTTAGGCAAATGTGACCATGTTACCTCTTGCCAACATTGTCAAAATCATCAGTTGACTGTAATGACCCTTCAGGCTGTTGACAGAAGAGATGATATTGTGTGTATCCCATCATGCATTGCTTTCTATGGGATTGTTGGTACAGGAAATTATGAGTAGTTGTGGTGAAATGTCCATAAATCAAGGTTAATTGTTGTATATTTGGGTATATTTCATCACTAACTACTCGCATGACTTGCTGTACAAAATTTCCCATAGGAAGCAATGCATGATGGGATACACATCTCTTATACAGTAAGATCATCTCTTTATATACAGTATGAAGACAACAAGCACAACAAGAAATTAACTAATCTCTTCAGATTAGTATTTACATCGCAACAGTTCTCAAATATAATTGACAAAATAAACTGCTACATTTTCACATGTTAAAAGCCATCTCTACAGGTTGGTATTGGAAGAGTTCTGTTACACTAGGCTGACATGTACTTGCACATACTCCACTCAAAAATTAAAAATATGTACTTTGCGGCATGAAACAAAATAAATTTGAGAAGTTATGCAATCTCATCAGAGTAATATCATGTGACAATAGTCCTCCAGTCTGTTGCATTGATGTAAACAATTGATAAGAGTTAGAAATTCACTGATTTAAAAAAACATCTTGGGATCCCTGTTAAATATAAGCTTCCTTTAGCTTACTTGGTACCACGTACCAAGTTGGGTTTCCTTGGCGAAAGCCTAAAACAAGGTGATTTTAACAAAACCATATGAAAGCATGTTTGCAAGACGTCTAGTTCTTTGTATGCACTCCCACGTGAACCAAATTGGAAAATTTTGTGAAGAAGTTAGGCAATCTTTCCTGGTTTACATGTGAACAGTTCTTCATCCTGGACAAACATGTTTGCAAGTCATATTACCATACACGTAAATGGCAAAGGAAATGAAATTTCAAGTTTACATTGAAATAGAGGTGAGAAGTCATGGAATCTAAAACAATGTATTTGATTTGACAATGATAGTTAACATAGTTTTAGGTCAATTTTTGCTGGAGGGACAAAAACATGTACAATATTTCACAAGCAATGACATCATTTGTGGTAGTGGTTTAGTTGTGAAATACTGATGATTAGAATGATGAATTGAATAGAGTTCTAATCATTAATCGCTATTAAAATCAATATTAACAGGATGATGTCACAGCTATTGTGTTCTTTTTATGGCCCTGTTTTGGGAAATGGAATGTTCTGATTTTTTTGAATGAAATCAATTTGTGGAGAAGTTAGGCAATCTCTTCAGGTAAACATGTGAACTCAATGCATGAACTCCAGTTTGCAAAATGAAGAGCAACAAAAATGACTTAACTTTCTTAAAGGTCAAAGTAAATATTTGTTTTATATACTGTATGGGAATATTCTTGTCATTTGATAACTTGCATAAACTCAATTGGTAAAAGTGAACTTGTGCATACTAAGGGGATGTCCATACAGACAATATTCTCGTTCTCACACGCCACTAGTTTTAATGCGCAAGTCGTGTCCCTGTGTGACAGTAGCCTGGATCAGGCTTGAATGGGCTAAAGTCTGTGTACTGTAAAAATACTAGTATCACCATGCCACTCTATTGGTTTCATTTGTCTACAAGGTTTCTATAAGGCCAAAAAAAATAAATTGTTATGTTGCCCTCAGCGACCGACCCTATTCAAAAATTTAAAAAAAAAATATAAGGGTCGGGAAAGCACCCAATTTTGCTCAGATTGGGTGTTTTGTGAGAAAATATTTTGAAAATAGTGGAAAATGCACCCAAATTTGGTACTTTAAGTGCTTTAAAAAAAATAATTAAAAAAAAACATATTTTCTGACCGACCGACTCAATTTTTCAGAAATCCCACTTGAGGGCAACACAACAATTTTTTTTTGCCTAATACATTGGCCATACCACTTTCTATCTTGTTCCCATCAAGAATCATGTAATCCTTAATCAGTTGCATTCTAACTCATTCTGCAAAATAACGTAAGCAGAAGGAAAAATATTTTTTTCAAATGTACCCGACTATTTTGAATAAATCATTGTAAATGTAATACAGAAAAGAGTCAACAAATTGAAATATTTGATATATGTGTACCGTCGCGGCAAAAGGGTCCAGTTGGGTCAAAACCAAAATATGGAGATTTTCATATGGTGGTAAAGCTCATTTAATTCC